>JAUTBT010016981.1:0-22096 GCA_032361225.1 Lepetodrilus schrolli
CTACAAAAACGTACGCATTATCTTCAATTGTTTTCATCAAACTCACGCCAGTCAATCTGTCAAATAAAGGCAGTCATAAAGGCTTGTTAAACATTGCTTGAATTAATTGAAATTCACTGAACATTTAATACATTTGATACATTGCCTGATTTTAGACATTGACTATAACATATATAGGGCTGAGCTCCTCAAATGCAATAAATACTCAAATAATACAAAAATTATTAAAACATGCATTATCATGATAATTATGGTAAATATTAATAGGAGATCAGAGAGATAATAAATATTGGTATCATATAATGCATGTATACGAATAATAAAAAATGTTATACATTATTGGGGTGTGTGTATTGTTTCTTCTATATAGTCTTTAGTAGCCTATTATCTACTAGTGTAATTCATTTTTAATTTTCTATATTTTTGAGACTATTGCGACTATAAAATTAATATATATGAAATTAAGTGTGAGTTCTTGTGACCTAATCATTATAATAAACATGCTAAATACTCGTCAGAGGATATGGAAATACGACAAGTCAAGTTCATTCTTACAACTTAGTTTCTCATTACGCTTTTCATTCGATTCACGAGCGAACCCGAACTTTGCCGAAGCTTTGTTACCGGTAAAGTACCCGGATGGTAAAACGAGGATAGCGGGAAAAGCGGCGTGAGATAGAAAACACAGGTTTGCTTTGCCATTTATGAACATTTTGCTTTGTTTCCAAATCAAGGCTACGCTTTTTATGCAAAGATCTAACATCATTTGCTTCAGTTGAGAGTCATCTTAGTAAAATCAGAGTGTGATTTTTAACTAGAATTGTTCATAACATTCATAGGAAACCTAAATTCCATTTTGCTGTCGAGGTTTGATTTTGGAGCCTTTTGATTGTCACTGTGCCGGCGACTTTTTATTCATGAGGCATTCATCGTCGCAGCACTTGGTCGTTTATTTATGATACTTGCATCGTAGCTTTAGCTAGATCTGCAGAGTTACTAGTGCATGATACATCAGTAGGTGTAAACTATGGATGCATTGTACCCGATTACGAAATTAACTGTGTACGTCGTTGAACAATGCATGTGTGTTTCAGGTGTTTGTGAAATTTGATGGTGAACGTGAAAATGGCTCCTAAAAGATCGGCACCAACAGATGAGGTAGGTGGAGAATGTCGTCATTAGCTCGATATATTTTGAGCCGTTGACCGATGTTGTAGTAAACATAAGCATTTATTTTGGAAAATGAATTTAAATCGCAATGCTGTATAATTTTCTCTTATGTAATAAATCGCCTTAAGACCATTATGTCACTCTGCCTGTTTAATACATTTTTTTTTAATATCATGGGATCGTCGATAGCTATGACAGTGCAACATTTAAAGTCCTTTTCAACCCCTGATTTTTAAATCAAATAAAAATAGACATGTGCAAGATATTTTATTATTTGCAGTACCATTTGAAAAGAAAACAAAATGTATCACATTCAGAAGAACATAATAATAATAGAGCTATTACTTTTCCGCAGCTGTTGTAGAAAAGTCGACTTATTCATATTCCTAATCACATCTTAGTCTAATTATGGGATTATCAGTCTAAATGGGTTCTCAAATACATTTTACAGCCCCCCAAGTTGTAGATTGCACTTAAGAAAATATACTATTTTTACAAAGAGTGAAAAGTGATAGCCAAATAATGTTAATGATATTCATATCCTCTGATATGGGAGCCCTTTTATGCACATTCAGTATGATTTAAGCTTTTGACACCAAACATGAATCTACTTTTCAATGTTTTCATGTTGCTTCTCAGTTTTTTGTGTTTTTGTTTTTTAATTAGTTGAAAATATATGGGCATACAGGCAAATCCCTCTTCACTGTAGAGTTCTACTGTTATATTCTGCACTGGATGATGATTCTGTATAATTAATTTAACCCTCGATGTGTCAGAATAATCGTACTCAGTTCATTCATATACCATTATTGTTGTATCCAGCAGCTGCAGGTAGAATAATTAATTCTCTCCATGTTGAAACATAGATGACCTAAAGAGCTGTGCTGAATCCAACAGAGAGAGGGTTAATAATACATTCTGGTTTTCTAATGTTTTCCCCCTCACCATTTACCTCCCTTTAACTGTGTATTTATGTTACAGGGAGCAGGAGAAAGCGATGTTAAGAAGACGAAAGAAGAGGTTAGATTCTATTCTATTTTACATGCATTTCTACTATGGTGATATTTTTGCAGGTTCCCTAATCCCTACTGATATTCTGTGATGCGTGACACTAAATAAATTTCTGACTTTCCATCTTTGAAAAGGAGTGCTAAAAATGGATATTATTATACTGTAATGGTCGCCAGGGGTCTTCTTTCTTCACACCCGGAAGAACTAACTGGAAGCCATATTTGTTTACAAAAGAAAGTGCGATTCGTAGATTGGTCGCGTACTGCTTCTGGCTCTAACTATTGGCTCTCTGAGTCATGTGATGTGATGCGCTTTCGTGATTGGTCTATTGTCTGTAGCGTCATTTACTATAAGTTTGGGGATGGCATTTGTAGTAAAGTGTGCGACCATACTTTTAACTGCAAGTACCCGAGAGATCTAAAACTTCGTAAATATTTTATTCTAAAATAAAAGTTCAACCTGAAAAGAAACAAAGGTTATGTTTCATGAAGTCATTCCTATCTGAAGCTAGAGTGCCGAGAACCACAACTCTTAGTTACCACGCCCCAAGATATTTACTAGAAGTTATTTCTTGCAAAAAACCACAATTTTATTCTAAATCTAATCTGAAACATAGTAAAAGAGAGAGAAAAGACTGACAGAAAACCAAAGAAAGTGGAAATACTCGATTGAGCAACAACAAAAAAAGCTTATATAGGCAAAGTTGACCCGAACCTCTAACCTTCACAACCTGGGTTACTACTGTGTCGTGCACATCTATCTAGGCAGAAATGACGGCTAAGTTTTCCTACGTTATGTGGGGAATCACTGGATGTAATAAACATCATAGGTCAGTATAATGTGACGTAGAAAAATGTTCAAGCTTTACCATCGCGTAGGCATGAACCTTTACATAATAATGAACTTACAGAGCGATCTAACTAGCGAAATAGATTGCACGAAAATAGGGGATGTAAACAGCACGAATCCCGGTTATGTCTACTGTTGCTGATATTAACTTGGGCTTATGGAGACTATTATAATTATACATTACGGATACAGTTACAGATAATAAAATAAATGGAACCCCATGCATTTTTAATACTATAATTTTATTCTTTCAACTTTTAGACAGCTCCACTAAAGAGGGGAAGGGGAAGGCCATCAAAGGCAGATAAAAAGGTTTGATATTTTTTGTTATCCTCGTGTCATGAACATATATTTTGGGAGACAGATTCTTGGCAAAGAATTGTGCCACCTGTCGGATATATTTGAGGTCTGATACTTCCCCTGTTATATCATGCAGAATGTAAGTATGCAATCTAATAAAGTGAAACATGAAAATGTACCTGTGAGCTTAATGCACATTTTAAAACGTTTTTGTGGGCCATTTCTTATATTGATTTAGTCAATTTTACAAACGAAATTTCATATTCATAAATCGTCGTAAATGGGTGAAAGATTCCAGCAGCGACTTTAAACTTCATAATCAATCACTCACTCGTTCATAAAATGTCTCATTAAAATGACAGTTATAGTATTTCTAGTGAACAAAATCTAATTTTCAAGATATTTTAGTATTATTTTCGTCATTTTACAGATTGCATATCGTATTTATGCTACTATTTCTATTTAAGGGAAATTGATATTATTTGAACTATTTTGTGGGTTTATTTGTAATTCGGAATATTGCCAAATAGTTTCTTAAAATATTCAAATTTTGTTGCAACTTGATCTTCGTAAATAGACAATTTTCCGTTTACCACGTAAAGGGGTATACGTCAATTGTATGGCTGCCAAAGTGATGACTTCCCATCGGGCTGTGTATTGTTAAACCAGTAACTCAATGGTATATATGTAAGTGGGCCAAGTAAAATTTGTGTTCAAAGACCTGGGTTGAGGGTCAGCATCATTAAACTTTTTTCTTTTTTTTATGGCAAGGCGTATTAGAATACTAGAATACTTCCTGTAACCTGACCAACCCTAATAACTGCTCCACTTATATATATAATAAAGTTGTACCTTCAAAGCACCAACAATAAACTGTGAAACATCTCTGGGAAACGATAGAAACAGTTGCAGTTTTGCTTCTTAATCATCGTCATGTTGTGTCAATAGAATTAATGCCCTGTGAAATAAGGTCTACAGGGCTGTGTTCCGCCAACAATACATACAATACACTACAGTACAATACTTTTCTCTACAGCTCATGTAGTCATACACATACATAGTGATATGTATTGTTGACTGAATGCAGCTCGGGTGCAGTACTGAGAGAATTTGTTTGACATTTTTTTTATTTAAAAAATTTAATATTTTCCAGTCTACAATGGTCTACAGAAATAAAACCAAACCATTTATAGAGTTTGTGAGCGTGGACTTTTCGAGGATGAACTTGTTCAGGCCTCAAAGTTACAAACATTTTCCAAGGAGCTATTTGGCTCCTGCAAATCCAGAAACACTTAAAATAAGTGAAATACTGGTCGCCAAATGCAAAATTAGGTCACCATAGCTCCCAAATCAGTCACCAACTTGAGCCGTTATTTAACCAATGAATCTTGAAAATTGAATTTTTATCATTTTCAAATGTTTATTGAAAAATAAAATGTTTTACCTACCTACCTACCAACCTACCCTATTTTAAAAATCAACGTTACAGGAAACACACCTATATTTTATTTTAGCTTAACATTGTTTTATTGGAGTTGGTAGTGTTAGTGGTACACAGATATTATTCTGAGACATCTTGAGTTGAATGTTGATCGTGATGGTGTCGTGTTTATCGTGTGTTATTGACTATTGATTGTTCCTTCAGGCTGCAAGCAAGAGCGGACAGGGCAGGGGCCGGCCACCATTGAGCGAGGAAGAGAAGGCAGCCAGAGAAGCCGCAGTATGTGTAACTTTCTCGTAAAACCTTGTTTGTTGATGAGTAGATACCTGCTTCTCGTGTCTCTTATCAGTATGCAGATCACAGCCCTAAATACTAAATATTGGATCCTTATTGAAACTTTATTTTAGAATATTTCTCACACACCAGCCGGTGCTTGCAGGTTTACTACAACATTCAGTGCTACGGATGTTGCAGGTTTCCTCCTGCTCTAAACTGACTCGAGATATAAGTGAAAGAATCTTGAAAGCGGCTCTAAACCCCAATTCAAAGAAGAAAGAAAAAACACCTGTAGCTTCATAGATAATTGTGAAATGTATATTATCCACACCATCAATGGTATCCATGTGTTGAACATTAAAATTTTTGGGAAAATACTTGCGTACAATGTGTAGACGTTGTTCTTTTTCCTTCTGATATTCAGTTAAACAGGCAAGACAATTTAGAATTTATTGTGTAAAATGATTTCATCCATCGTTTCAGGTAAAACCATCATCAGGAAGGCCCAGGGGCCGACCAAAGGGTTCTACAAAAAAGTCAAAGAGAGTAAGAAAACAGTTGACGGTGTTTGTACATGTAGCTGGGTGTTATACAAGATGCTCCTACTGGTCTCGGCCAGCGGGGTTACCCCTTTGGCTCAGTCTATCGGCGTTAGACTCATAATCCAGCAACTCGGGTTCGAATCTCAGGATCGGCATGATCCTGTTACAATGGCGCCCAACGTGTATATGAGTTGTTCCCGGTGAACTTATCTCGTTGCAAATGGGTGAAAGATTCCCGCGTCTACGTTAAACTCCATAATCACATCAGTGAACTTCTCAGAATTGTCGGACTGATAATTCCTTGCTCCCTGATGGATCAGATAGAAGTGACTGGATTAGTAACATGGAGGGGGAGAGTGTAGCCGGATGTGATGTAAGATGCTCCTACTAGTCTCACTGTTGGACTCACAATCCAGCAAATTGGGTTCGAATCTCAGGATCGTCACGATCCTCTGTTACACATATTTAGAATTGGAACAAGATCACACTTTGACCTTGTGTCCAGATGAAATGACTTTCTTGATATTTGCATTGCAGACATTACATTTTTGTATGCAGGATATTGCTCTATACTTTTAAGGTGCCTCAGTTATTAAGACATTATGCTGTAAATAAATAAATTTCACTAGGAAATACAGGGATGGAACTTAACTTTAAAACTCACTCGCCCAAATAAAGATATAAATAACAAAATATGAACATTCTACTAGCCTGTAGAAGAAGTGGATTGGGCTGCCGGGCGAGAGGGAATTTCTGACACATGAGACTTGGAAATTTTTTATTTCTTGTGTGGAATTTCCAATGAGACATAACATCTTCGATACCTTCATGGCTGTACAGTGGTAACCTTTTCATTGCAGTCGGCAGCTAAGAAAGCCTCACCAAAGAAGTCATCATCTTCAGGGCGGGGGAGAGGTCGACCAAAGAAGGTACTGTACCTTGACTTTTAATCTTGGTAGATTTTTGTATGGAGGTCTAGATATTTGTCTGCTGGTCTGTAAATTTTACTTATCTGCTGTGCCCCATTGATCATTGAAATACTGCATGGCGTTTTTATTAAAATTTCTTTGTGTAAAAGCATGACCGGAATTATTATATCTGAGAGCAGAAATTACATTAAAGAGCTGCTTATCAGTTAGGATAATACTGATAGATGAATACAGTATTGAAGTAAGGAGCTGATATTTGTACATATGAACTGTACGACCGGGGATAAACAGTTAATTGGTGTTGCATTTATGTCTAAAATCTAGAGGTTGCATGAAATTAATGACATTAAATAAGTGATTTATAGTAAATAATACTCTTGCCTGGTATTAACAATAACTTGTTGTTTCCAGTCCGAACCAGTAGAGGAGGAAGACGACGACGAGGCTGAAGAAGAGGAAGAAGCCGGTGGTGATGGTATGTAACTATTTCTGTTCCTATTAAATTAAAATATGCCTATTAATTATATGATTCTGGGCCTTGTTCCATGAATTAATAATTATACTTAGTGATACGCCGATCGTTACCGTCACGTATGGGTGAAAGATTCCCGCTGTGACGTAAAACAATAATTCACTCGCTCGCGCTGATCGGTAAACGTATTGATGTAATGATCGTTTGAATCCTCGTGACAATAAATCTATTGCAAGAAAAAAAAATACCAATATGCAAGAATTGTAATTTGTTACACATATATCCATATTGGAGTTCTGTGGAATGAGGCCATGATCTTGGTTGATTGATAGTTGAGAGTGCTGTTTTAACTGTTCACGTTTGCAAACTATATTTAGTTATAAAATGACAATGGTACAATTTCTTATGCTGGTGTAAAAAATAAAATTGTCAATTTGTGTTTCAGATGAATAGAAAAAACAAGTTTTGTCTGTAATTTATATGGACCAACAACCTCTTCCAATCACTGCCAGATGTCGTCCTGACCTAGGTCAGTGTGACCCTCAGGTCGAAAACCATTTACTGTGTTGTATTCAACACTGGCCTACAAGGGTGCAACAAATACACTGTTTCGTTCTTTGGATCTGATTCTATATTTTTATCCCGCTCGCCCCAAAGTGTCTCCCATTATGGTTATTGGATAAAAACAGCAGCATTTCATTTGTAGCGTTAAATTTTTATATTTCTGAAATCTACAAAAGGTGATTTATCTAATTTGTTTTTAAGACGAAAGTCAAAATTTCATTATGATCACTTTGGTTTTAGTTAATATTTTTACAGATATTTCATACATCGAAATCTATTGGATTGAAGCTTTAAAATTCATCATCGGCTATTATCACCAATTGCACCGGTTATATATTTCTAGGGTTGAATAGTGCTAATATATTATCATGAAAAGCCACCAATCGTAACTTTTGTTCATCTTTATAGATTTTTATGGATATTTCTTATCTTGCACAACACATTTTATCATGTCATTGTAGTTTCAAATGAATATACTATGTCATGAAACAACCATGTGCGTGTATTTTTATAATGATTTCATTGGATTCACATGTTTCATTGGCATCTAGATCAATTTTGCTTAGTACACTGATAGCATGTACTTTATGTATAATTTTTACTTTATTAACATGTCCAGCCAATACCTTTAAATAATGTTATGCAAACAAATGTTAAACCATGGTTGCATTTAAATTTTTCATGGATTTGTTTGCTTGCTTTTTTTTTAAAGCTTACACAACCTTTTTTGATATTTCTTTTAGCATGTTCATGTTATTGAATGAGCTGCTTGTGAAAGACAATTGTGGATTGCCATTAATGCAAAATATGATATTTTGATACTCATTAATAACCATTCCAATGGTATTTGATGATGAATTAGTATCCAATTGCCTAGCAGACCTTTCTAACCAAGACTGCTTAATCAGAGACATTTTGAATCATTGTAGATTCTAGCCCGTACAATCCAGGCAGCTTTCATAGTGCCCACCAATGTTTGAGAGAGAAACGCTCATCAGTGAGTAATGCCACTAAAAACTGCAGAATGCTCGCCTTACTGAACTCAGGATTGCTTGCTTTATTTCCTCATGAACTAAAACAACAATATTCCTCAAATGCTACTTGTGGTCTTGCAGAAGTTTGGCATGTATTATAGTTATATACTTTAAACATACATTTGAATATGTGAAGTTTAAAACTGCAGTGAATTTTTAATGAATCGCGTCTTTGTTAATTTTAGTATTTTAACTTTCTTTTCTTCTTTTTTTCCTGCTGGTAATGTTTATCAAAAGCAATGTCTCATATTAGTCAAGCCGATATCCAAGCAGTTAAATTATGATTATTTTCAGAGGCCATGTTAATCTAGCTACATTAGAATTAATCACTGCTATGACATCTTCCATATAAGTGCACCATTAACTCCCAGGATATCTATTTTTTAAATGACTTTGCTAATGTCAGAAAATTTGACAGAGAAGGAAGACCAACCAATAATTTGATAAAATTTCCTTTATTTAAGAAAGTATTGACTAGTATACTCAAGTTTGTGTGCATTTATAAGTAAAAATGTACAAGTACATGATTAAATACAAGCATTGCTATAAAGCCTCACTATACACCAAGGGGAAGAGTTTTAATCGGACCCAATATTTACATCAGGAGTTGCTTCCGTCAATGTTTACCAATTACAGTAAATAAAAAAAAAAGAGAAAATATTTTCAATATATTTTTATTTCGGATTAAGATGTCCATAAAACAGTTGTATTTAAAATGTGAAAAGGGACATTATTTTGACAGAAAGTGGTGCACTTTTATATAGAACATCTCGCCAGGTTTTGTATATGGAATCTCATTTGCACATTTTAGCGATCAATGAGCTGCAGAGAAATTGCTTTGGATTGTTTTTAAGCAGTGTGTGTGTTACACTACATGGCCACTAATGAAAGTTGAATTAGAATATCGTAAGACCTGTGTGTAAAGTAGGTGTATTGTGTGAGTGTCATTTCATTGTTCATTTTGACAATCTCATTCATATGGATTCCTAAATGTCATTGTATCAATATAAAATACAATACTTTGGTTTTCTTTTCGGTGTTTTATTTTGGCTGTCTGATGGCTTGGTATAGTCTGTCTGCAATTGAAATTGGATCAGAAGGGAACATTTCACTTCCTGCTCCCTTGATCGTTTGTAAATCTACACGAATTCAGTGTGTTTGAGCAGGAGTGTACAATTAAACATCCAGAATTGTATCTAAAATGGAGGTCTCCTCTTCCAATGCAGTTGGCTAATTAATTGGAAAGCATTTTACTAATGAAATGACAGTTGGATTGTTCAATCTAGAAAAGTACTTACTGCTTACAAATTTGTGTCAGTTTTAGTAGTTACACGAATCCTTCTGTTTGTAATAAAATTTTAATGAAATTGTCTTGTTGTCCAGCTTTCAAATTACCTGACATTTTATTGTTACTTTTAATAGAAATATGAACCCTAATGAATGTTTGTTGTCCACCAATCAAATTCCAAGAAGTCTCGGTTGTGCAGGCATGGCAATTTTCTGCAGAAATATACCGATTTATTTCCCCCCTGGCTTGTGTTCCACTGAAACCATAATTGTCCATTGTCATGCCTGACTGATGGAGGTTATGAAACATTTTATTGTGATTTCATGCTCAACTCAAATTGATTCACAAATCATCATGCACAATTTGAGTTAAGAATGGAATAAATAAAATAAAGAAGGTAAACCTCGTGGCCCAGTCTAGCGCAAGCCAGGATACAGTGAGTGAAATAATCAGTGAAAGCTGATGTTAACTATAACTCAAAAACAACTAAAGGAACTCTTGAATTCTTGCCAACAGATCCAGTGGTCTGACCTCCCACCAATACTTAAGACACTAAAGGAGAGTTGCGGTTTAAAAAAACAAAAACAACTATGAATGTCAACATATTTTCCCATTCCAACGAGCTTCAAGATACCTCTGCACATAAACGTATCCAAACATCGCAGTCTACACTATGGGGGCCATAGTCTACTGTCAGAATAGCACACATAAATGGGTCAAATTCTATTTTTAGACATCAGGTTTAACTATTCTGGTGATAACCTAAACGCTGACGGTGACGTGTGCTTGGCTGTTTTGTTTACGTACGTTACATTGTATTGCGATCTATAAGATGTGGACCATGCTGAACAACATGATTTGAACAGAAATTTAACCACGCAATCCATATTAACGGTGTATTAAGATTTTATCTGGAGTTTAGTCAACCCAAGGCCTAGTACTCATGTTTGGCTATCACCGGAACTTTTAAGATTCTGGGAAATTGATGGAAATTCTAAAAATAGACCTGACCTACTTACGGGTCCAATGTATGGACCCTGCAGGGTATCCTTTCACAAAGCTCTCTTATCTGCTAAGAGACCATAGCGCTCTCTTTGCAGTGTATTAGCTATCAGCAAAGAGAGCGTTATAGTCTGTTAGTGGATAAGAGAGCTTCGTGAAAGGATACATTCAAGCACTTAAATGCTTGCTACCATGGTCCACTATTAAAATATCCAGTAATTGTGTATTTTTAAAATATAGAGAACACTGCCAAGTCCACAACAAAATTAACGAAAATAACTTTAGTTTTTGGTCCTTTGTCAACTAGGCCCTCCAATGAAAATGTGTACAATGCAGATTCTAATGTTTTATGAAGCTAACTAATAGGGAATTATGCAGATTCTATGTAGAGTGTAGTATGAATGCTTTACCATTTCTGATGTCAGGTTTTTTTTCATTTTGGGAGGACTAATTGGGCCATGATAATCATCGTCATCATAATCATCATCATCATCACCTTCGTCATCATAATCATGAAAGGAAGCAACATCATCATCGACAATGAATCGAGTTGTCACACCAATATATATATATATAATACCGGTACATGCATCGTCTGCATAACTTTCATAGATACACACACAATTCTGATATAATAAGTTCTAAAGCTTTCAGTCTGACACACTTACATAATTTGAAACGCTAAGAAATCAGGAAACAAAAAATACACATGTATGGATGATGGAAATAGAAGGAATACAAATTTAAATGAACTCAATAAATAGAAGGAACAGAAATAAAAATGAGCTCAATAAATAGAAAGAATACATGAACTCAATAAATAGAAGGAACACAAATAAAAATGAACTCGAATAGAAGGAATACAAATAAAAATGAACTCAATAAATAGAAGGAACAAATAAAAATACACTCAAGAATTGTATATGGCATATAATAATATATGTCCCTTGCCATGTTTTCCATTAATAATACAATGTATCTATATACTCAACGCAATTAGTTAAGGGCCACTATAATTTTTGGAAATGCAATTAATATTTGTATTATTTTAGCAACGATGAAATTCCAAACTTCTACAGGTTCTAATAGTAGGCTGCTCTTCAAAAAACTTGTAGCCGCATTGGAAGAAGCATGGCACTATATTTCTCAAGCCATGTGTTGAAATTTGGTAGAACAATTCCCCAAAAATATCCGCCTGCCCTTAATTAATATCACGGAGTATATATGAATTATGGAAATAAAACCCCACATAAAAAACACCACGTTGTATAGAATATTTCATCTCTAAAAGAAAGAAAAGAAAAGAAACGTTCAATGGTATACATGGCATAAATAGCATAGGACTTGAGATTACTAATGCACATTCACACAAAAATTATACTTGACAATTTGACATGTATTTTATTATTATTTACATTTTCCGCATATCCCACTACTGGTTTTCCATATTTTCATATTTGTTAATATTTATAGTATATGTAGCTTTATTGTGACCAGTGGTCGTGAAAGGTTATTTTGAGTTATCCCCCTTAGTCTATTAGACTATAGAAAATTGAGATATTACAGTACATTACCAACTGATTATTCGGGTTTTATCGGAATTGTAAACTACAATGGAATTTTACCTATCCCATAGCGGTGAAAAAATAGTATTTGGAGGTACAAAAGCGACTATTTGTATGCTAAGTGCATGTACTTTGCATTTTAACTAAAATTCGGTCCAAAATGAGAACTTAATCTGTGATTGTATACACAATTTCAATACGTTAATTGGAGTTTATATGGTGCTTTTAAAAGTCGTTATACTTATACAATAAGACTGAGAATGCTAAATTTATTAGTAAATAATTTATTTATGTACTTTCACATGTAAAACATAAACATAACCCACATTAATATTGTGAAAACTCAAAATTTAGATTGCGAATTTATCCAGGCCGCAAGATTCCCGGACTGACACGAACATTACCGAAGCCTTGTTGCCGGAAAAACGAGACCGGAAGATCTAGCGGGAAAATTTCAGCGTCAGAAAGAAAACACCGTCGATTTCAGATAGAAACCAGGCAGAGTGAAATAGAGTTGACCGAGTAAGATCAAATAATAATTTATGAAAACGTTATTCCTGTCGTTGACTGACTAAACGCACTTCACGGAATATACCAAATCGTGTGATGTGCCACGCACATGTTTTCTAGCGAGACATGAGATCGCCTGAGGCCCTTTGGGCCTAATTTCCATTGTTTACAAAAATTGTCATCGCTTGCAAAAGCATTCACGGTGTTTGGCGTGTGCCAGTACTGTTTTAAATTTGAGAAGATTCCACGTGAATTGTGTATAGGACGTTGTCATGAACTGTCTGCTAGCTGGGAAAATGTCTTGTGCACATGTCTTGTGTTTACACTGTTGACAAAGGAGCATGACAGATGGGGGTGGCCATCTTTAGACGTGAACTAAAATTATGTCACTGGCTTTACCATTACATTTGTATGTGGGGGTTGCCTGTAAATGGATGCCTGTAAACAGTTAAAAGTAAAAATAGTGACTAGTTTTCATATGCATTATATAAAAAAAATGATTGCAAGTTATATTGTTATAAATACACATAAAAAGCTACCCATGAATTAAACTGGTGGATTATTTCAAGAATTAGAGAAGAAAACTAAATACATAGACAAAAACCCATGACTTACAGATTATCTTTCCAGTCAAGCTTTGGTATCATAGTGGGCAACATTGACCAATGACATTACAAATGTTCTTAAACCAACTGTCGTCAAGTATGGGTGAAATATTCCCGCTGCGACATAAAGCAATAATTCATTCATTCATTCTTAAACCAACCAATGAGCAAAGTTGTGTAAACCACTTGGAAGACTCCACACACATTTGGGCAATAATTTGAATAAAGATTGATAAATGCAAATTAAATTATGCAATTGTTTGGAATATCTTTGAGTGAGGATTATCATACATCAACGCTTGTTTCAGGTTTTCACCCTTTGATGGTGATTAGCAAAATGGCCCCCAAACGATCGGCGCCGGAAGAAAATGTAAGCTCTGATCATGCTGATGATAAGATGAGAATGCAATTGCTATTGTTGTCATCACATAATTTATGTGATGTATTTTAGTTTTGATGAACTATATAAAATAATACTGTAAATAAAATGTACCAAATCCACAATCAAAAGCTTGCTCATATAACGAGACACATCTAAGCACAAGTCAGGAATTTTCAAGTTAAGATTCTGAATTGTAATGACATATTGCAAATCAATATTCAAGAGTATTTTATCTTTATTTTTCATTTCTCAACTTAATATGTGAAAATATTTGTTTCACACCCTGTTATCATGATTACAGGGTGCAGAAGGTGATGTAGAAGTCAAAAAGAGAAAAACAGAGGTTTGTTTTTATACTTCTTTCATTAAGATTAAAAGATTACTCTCCTTGCCAAAGCTATGATAACTGTCATCTAGAAATTTGTGTGCAGTCAATATTCTACCCATTTAAATTTTTTTAGTCAAGACAATTTCTCATTCCTTACTTCTATCCTTTTGTGAATATGTGGTAGTTTTCCAATAAAAGATGTAATGACTAATTAATCTATTTACTAGTATTCAAATGTATTTTTTGCTCTTTCAGACGACATCAGTTGCAACAAAAAGAGACAGAGCTAAACTTGCAAAATCATACAAGGTTTGATGATATTATTAACACTTTATTCCCGCTGTGATGTTAAGCAGTGGATCACTAACACTTTCTTATATTATCCTAATTTTAACATGTTTAACTCTCCATGCTGGAGGCAACCGGGGATGCCCTAAAGAGCAGTGCCTGTGTCTAATCCAGCAGGGAGAGGGTTAAAACAAAAGTATTTTACATGTGAGATTGGTTATCCTTTTAAGGGTTGATGATCTTAGCAGAATTAATGCTAGTATTGTCATTGCGTATGGGTGAAATATTTCCACTGTGACCTAAAGCATTGGGGCGGGTGGTAGCGCAGTGGTAGAATGTTGGACTTCGAAGCCAAAGGTTCCCGGTTCAAATCCCGCCCGGGGGCCAGGCATCAATGTACGCGGAAGTTACCTTTCCTGCGCAATATTGATAGGATGTGCTGTCTGTAGAGTGGGAATGCAGTTATCATCCTTGGTCTTGTTAGTACCAGCCGATGCTCGCAGGTTTACTGCAACATTCAGCGCTATGGATGTTGCGGGTTTCCTCCTGCCGTAACCTGACTAGCTGTGATATAAGTGAAAGAATCTTGAAAGCAGCTCTAAACCCCAATTTAAAAAAACCTAAAGCACTAATTCATTCATTCATTTGTTCATTCATAATGTTAGCATTATGATCTATTATTGCATCAAAGACTACCAGACATTTTTCACTAAAGCAATTCTCTCATGGACATTTTGCCATTTGTATACATTTTCTAAATAAAATATACCTATTCAATATTACTTTGGTGAAATATCACATTCCTACGTCTGTTAATATTCGCAGAATTACGTGTTCCATCGTGAATCATTCTTTTAAAATTTATAATTAAATATATATGTTGGCACCTTTTCTTTTAATGGCATTTAAATGGCACACACTGAATACACAATTTAATGTCCCCTACAGCTGGAAGTCACTGTTGCTAGAATGAACGGCCCATGATATATTTTTTTCTTTCTTATATATTTAGTGCTAGAGCTAGTCAAATAGGATTACCGCGAGCATATTTAAGAGTAATTCCACTTGATAAACCATGCTAAGTGAGAGGTGGTCGCTGAATGGGGATTGTACCTATTCGTTATGTCAATTGATCAACATATCCAAACTAGTGATATTCCTGTAGAGTTACAAATTATTGTAACAACAGTGCAATGAGTTCTTTCAAATTACATATTAAAATTATGGTGTAAAAAAAAAAATGTATAAAAGTAGGATTCAGGTGTGTCCGTGAGAGAGTTGCTTTAACAATGCCATATGAGTGTTCTTTTGCACCAGGAATGTGGTTGCCCCCCAAAATAAAGTTTAATGGCAAATATTTTCAACAAGAAACAAATATATTTATTGGCTAATTATGATAGTAATTTCATTTTGCTACATCACAACCCTTTTGTTTTTAAATGTACACACCCGTAGACATTTCTTTGTTTACCTTTCAGGAGGTAGATTCGAGTGAAGAAGAAAAGGAATTGGAGGAAGAGTTATATTCAGAGGAGAATGGAGAACATGCCTCAGAGGAAGAAGAACGGAACAGCAATAAAAAGGTAATAACATAATTATATTAATTTTTCATTGGGTATTGAAAATACTGCTTTCAAGGCAAATTACACTATTATGTTATAATTTAAAACTCGAGATAAAATTTCTATACGATACTAAGAATGGGACACAAAAGAAAGGTAATTACATTTTAAAATTTCTCTTCAGCTATTGAAAATATTGCTTTCAAGGCAATCTAAACATTTCTAATAATATCTAATAGTTTACAACCTTACTAATAGATTACAATTTACGACCCGTAAGATAAAAGTTCTATTATTCAATGTTTGCAAAAGATACAAGTTCAGTACCAGAATAATGTTACAATCACATCATCCATTGGATTTTCAGGCATCAGATAGACCAAAGAAACACAGGGGAAGACCACCAAAAACCAATACGGTTTGACAATCTTTTTCCATTTTATTATTATCCTACTTTTATAACATCTTATGCCTTGTAACATTGACAACTTTTAAGCAGCAAACTTGTTCCAAGCCGTTTAAATTGACTAAGTGATATTTGTACATTAATCAATTTTCAATGCTCTTTTTCAGCTTATGGTACTTATCTCTCATGGATTAACCCTCTCCCTGCTGGATTAAGCACATTCACTGCTCTTTATGGCATCTCCGGTTGTCTCCAGCATGGAGAGAGTTAATTAATAATGGTTTCATTTAATAATTTAATAATGTTGCTATCATCCATGTAAGAACATGCTCTAAACGCAAATGAAAATATACTGAAGGTAAAATTTGAAGCGACACCAGTAATTTTTGGTGGATGTATAACTAAAGTGTAGTATTTGTTGGAATACAGTAATTTTGAATGTATAACGTTTAGAACTGGTATTTGAGGGTTACGTGTCACTATTAAGACAGGTACATTTGATTAAAGTGGAAAGTAAGCATGTTTTGTTTTGTTGAAAAGTAGGGTGTACTCGAGTAAAACCATAATGCAGAAAATGTTTGCAAAAAAAAGGACACTGTAGGGCGTCTTGTTGGAAAACATTTATCATTGTTTCATTATGTCAAGAGTTCAACAATTTAACCACTAATTGCATACATTGCACTCAATAATGGGTATAACCATTTCAGCTCCAAAACAGTTCTTGACATCATAACAGCATTTCTTTTCTCTCCAGAAAGCCATCGGCAAATTGTTAAAAGAAATATGCTTTATGAAAATATTCTCAAAACAGCATTATTTAAAGTGACTTTGAATAAAAAAGTGTTGCTTCATATTTTACCTTCAGTATAGTACAAATGTAGAAGCTCAATAATAACTGTTCTGGACCCCTTTCCACAGAATGTGAGTCTTAGAGTCATGTACACATATATGCTACAATTGTTCTGTGGAAGAGGGGCCTGTACTGTTGTGAACCGACATTCTCTCTGGAACGTTAAAACCCTCTCGCTGCTGGATTAGGCACAGTTACTGCTGTTTGGGTTGCCTCCAGCAGGGAGAGGGTTAATCATGTTGATGTTTCCTATTTCAGATCACTCCAAACAAAACCAGAGGTCAAATTTCACCTCGTCCCAAGAAAGCTAGCGTAGAACAGGTAATTGCATTGCTGATGTTGAAAACTATTTTTAATTCGGGCCTTTAGCTGCAATTAGCATATTTCCGCTGTGACGTGAAACAATAAATCACTAACTTACAAGTTGAGCACATTTACCATCTAGCTTTATAAAATTATAATAAAATATACCATTGGACCGGAATTGATAGATGTATGATACCCTCAATATAACACTGACCTTGGGGTTCATCATTTGTATTATTTACAGAGTTTTGGAGGACTTTTATCCTTGACTACAGCTAACAATACTGGAAGAAATATGTAGAAACTTATGTGTCTTGCAAACTAGTTGAGGGAATGTTTATTCCATCTGATGATCATGGTCATAACATCTATTGAACATCACAGGTCATAAATGTCAGTAACAAGAATTTTATTGCACTTGCATTGATTTTGCCTGTTGTCATGGATTCGTTTCAGGAAGATCAGGAAAGTGGTGAAGACCAGTCAGATTCTGAGGACGAGCGAGTTTCTGAAGGCAGCGAATACAGAGATGATTCTAGCATAGAAGATGACGATGAATGGCGAGGCAAGAATAAGAAGGTCAGTTTTGCGTATTTTGTTGCCAATTTTAGCGCAATTTGTGAAAAGACTGCGTAATGATTACGTTTCTGTGAATGGTGTTCACCCAGCAGGAATGGGTAGCTATTATGACAGGAGTAATGTGAATGCTAATCTGGCACTATAAAAATAGCCACTTGTGTTATATACTCCTCAGGAAGTTGATAAAGTTAAATGCACACTGATTTATGGAGCTGGTTATAATTCATTGTGGATACACTTAATGTTTGTAGAATAGCGCATTATTAATATGTAATTGTATATTAAATTCACTTTTTTTTCTCTCAATTACTTTGTAATTTATGGAAATATTGGCATCCATTGAATTTTCAGCCATCAAGTACTCCCAGTAGAGGAAGAGGAAGACCTGCAAAAACCAATACGGTTTGATTTTTTTTTCTGTCATGCTTTAGAAAGTTTCAACCCATTAGTAAGTAGTCACTGTCAGCTATTATGAATTGATGGTACCTAGTTCAAACCCAGCCTGGAAGCCTGGCATCAATGTTTGGAGACATAGTACAAACACAATCACTCTATAAACTGAAAAGCTGTGAGGTGAGTGAAATAATCTTGGAATCGACCCCAAACCCCAATCCATACCAAACCGAAAGTTTGTTCCAGAAAGAACTTAGGTATACATCGATCGCGTTGGTGTTTCATGTTTTAGAATACTCCATCCAAGTCGCCAAGTGGTAGGGGCAGAGGTCGACCCCCAAAGAACCCAGACCAGAAAACAGACAGATCAGTTGAGGTATTTATTTCCCATTGACATATATATTTTATCGAAAACTATTTAATTAATTAAACATGCATATTTCTTGGATACCATTCCAGGTGTCTTGTCCAATTTTATTGTAAACTGAATTTAGAAATTCGTATTTGGCAGTTCCAAATTTATTACTGGTTCAACTGCATCTTTCAAAAAATTCATGGGAATGTGGCAGATATAATCCAGATGTATTTTTATATTTTAGAAAATATTTGGAAAATTAAAGTAAGATTTAATCATCTTATTAAATATCAGTCCAAACCCTGGTCTGATTTAGTTCATATTTTATATTATTTTTAATATTTAATATAATTTATTCCACTTGTCAGGTGAAATCTCTGAGTGGTCGATCACGAGGCAGGCCAAAAGGAGTGAAAAATAAACCCAAGGTAAGAGATGTCCATTATTTCTATTTCAATAATATATGTGGTGGAGGAACATTTTATAGTTCCAAATAATGCCCCACAGCAATGGTAGCAGATTACTCAATGGTCAATGATATACTTCACAATTGTTGCGTATGGGTGAAAAATTTCCGCTGCAATGTAAAACAACTCACCATATTTCACACGATTAGTGTTCAGCCCTGTTCATCATGCTTCTATACATAGTGCTCATCATGCTTCTATACATAGTGAGTGTACATCACGCTTTGGAGTGGGTGATTGTGCAATGGTAGAACATTGGAGCCAAAGGGTGCTAATCCCATCCTGGGAGCCCGGCATCAATGTTCTCAAAAGTTACTTTTCTGACGCGATCATAATAGGATGCGATTTTATGTACCATGGCAATGCAGTTTATCATCCTTGGTCCATCACTACGAACCGCTCGCAGGTTTACTGCAACATTCAGTGCTACAGATGTTGCTGGTTTCCTTCTGCACTAAAACTGACAAGCCATGATAGAATCTTGAAATTGACTAAACCCCAATTAAAAAAACAACCAAAAAACTCACCCTCTTTCAGGAGGAGCTGGAGGTTGTAGACATAGACAGTTACTCGGAAGACATGGACTCAGAATCTGAAAACAATGGCAGTGACATTAGCTGGGAGGAAGAAGAATGGCTTAGAGGCAATAGAAACGTGAGTCATATGTTATATTTCATGGAAATATTTCTATATTTCCTACATTTCATAGAAATATTTCTAAATTTAATTTCTTTGGATAATATTGTTTTCTGACCATCAATGCTTTCCTCCTTCACCAAGTTAAAATATTTACTGCTTATTTTTCTTCCTGTGAATTGCACAAGATCTCAATCAGTTGTATGTTCATTTCTTTCATGTCTAGTACTCCTGTTTGGACAATATTTGTACTTAAAGAATAAAACATTTTTACATGTTATTGTTAATGCTGTCAGTAGATTTAACATTTTTTACTTTGCCTATCTCATATTGTCGTTCAGGTCAATCCTAACAAACATCGAGGCCGAGCTAGAGGCCGACCTAAAGTAGACGATGATGACAAGTTATATCGTCCGTATCAGGTACATACATTTTCTTTCTATTTCAATACCTAATGACAGCAGTCTACTGAAAACGACATAAATACTGTAAATCAGGAAATTAATGCGTCCCTAATTTAATGCGACCTCAAGAATTTAGACATACATTTGGTCTTAAAATGCAGAATGTATTTAATGCTTAGGAATTAAATGCGTCCATAAGCCAATCTAATTTTTCGCATTAATATCGTGCTCGCATTAATATCCTGATTTACAGTATATGATAAATATTTAATTTCAGAGCCCAGCAAAGAGTGGACGACCAAGAGGAAGGCCAAAGGGATCAACAGAGAAGTTAAAAGTGAGCAATGAATTAAAACACTGGATCAGATGTTAACTTTTTGTCCGGCAACTTGGGGATCACTTTCACCTGTCTGAAATATCAATTTACCTGTCCATGCTTTTTCAACAAAAGGTTTCATTTGTTGCCTGGGAGTGGCCATTTTGATGGCACTGCCTACTGTAACATGCTATTAATATAAACCACAACGATAGCGGTATTAAGAATATGGCTGATGATCGGTAAAACTTCGAAATACGTAAAGGAAATATTAATTTACGAGTAAACTTGGTCAGGAAACCAGGGTGGCTGATCGGACAAGCTTGTATTGGTATTTTCTTGTCCAATTGCAGCTTTTTGTTGTCCTGGGCGTAAGGCAGTTGTTAATGTGGAGCCCTGATACATACCACTAACTGATTGTAGATCTATGAGAGTTGTGTCTTCCTATAGATGTATCGGATTGTCGCGTATAGGTGAAAGATCCCCACAGTGACATTAAACAATAACTCGCACACAAATCACAAATGTTGACCAGCAGTGGTATGTAGGGGCATGTACGTATAATGTCCAATAAATTTACCATTACAGAAGAAAACCTCTTCACAGAGGTCATCAGGAAGAAGCAGAGGACGTCCTAAGAAGGTACCAAGACATTTGTTGACATTAGACACATTAGTAATAACACATTAGTGATGTTATCCTGACATTAGACACTAGTAATGTTACCAGACATTAGACACACTAGTAATATTCCAAGACATTAGTAATCGATACATTAGTATTAGTAATATTACCAGGACATTTGATGACAAGACATTGGACACAAATATATAACATATTTTCCAGTGAAATATCATATTTTTAATACTTTTATAATTTGATTAATTTAGTCGAATATCAACTTCCAAGTTGAGTTTTCAATGACAATGCTTACAGATTGTAGAAGAACAATTTGATGATGAAGAAGAAGAACAAGATGAAGAGGAAGAAGAAGGAAAATCTAATGTATGTATAATTTACAAATATATTTTCACTACCGTATATCCTGAGGGCTCACTTCATACAATAATGGACAATAAGGTACTGGGCTTATACCACAAGAAGATCCCAACTTATTGCCGTAATACCGATCGAAAACAGGAGCACTCGATTTACGGCCACCATATTGAATGTTATCAATCTGTCGTATATTGATAAGATAGGAACTAATAAACACAATAAAATAATAAATATCTTAATTTTATTATTAATATTCTTTATAAATAT
>JAUTBT010016992.1:0-22082 GCA_032361225.1 Lepetodrilus schrolli
TTGTATTCACAATATTTTATCCTATTCAATTTCATTATTCCATTTATTCAGTCATATATTCACTTTTAATCAAACTTCTTTTGCATGTTTTTCATGCTGCATTTAATTTTAACCCATTCATATTGTATAATTAATTAATTCATCGTCATCTATGGGTGAAAGATTCCCGCTGTGACGACAAACATGATTCTTGTTGCGTAATCGCATTGTGTTTATATAATTATGTTAATTCCATTGGAATTCATGGAAAACAGGTTTGTATGATTAATATTTAGCCAGTTCAAAATATTATGTTTAGACAACATTTCAAAATTATTTCATTAATGGAGTATGTATGTACTGGTGTCTAAAATAGGATGTTATTATATTCATCGTATTAAGCACTTGAATTCGGTTAGGTTTTATTTGTACGTTCTATGTATTAATACCGGGTTGTCTTCCTTAAAGTAGCAAAGGTACTTCAGACTTTTTCAAGGATTTTCATTGATAAATTTTGAAGCCCTGTAACATTATTTCTAGCCAAATTGCGTTAAAATCGTATACCAGTAAACTATAATTTTAAAGGCATTATTTGATTTGATGTCAAATTTGGAATTAGTAATATTTATCGTAAAAGTATAATGACTATTTTCTTGCATGTCAAGCGAGTAACATAGAAATAGAATAAGTTATAGAGCCTGATGCTAAGCTATAACTTATCAGGGAAACAACATGAATTGCAAGAGACTACATGATTGTGAGCCCGTTTCTATTGTTATAAGACATATTACATTTTGTGATTGATATTGGTAGATTAAAATTGTATCGATGCAATATACTGTCTGAAACTGGCATGTGCATAATAAATACTTCATCAGTAACCATCAATCAAGATTTATGTCATATCGGCATATACACAGTCCTCAGTGTATTTTACATTCTGTGCATGTTAAGTTTATCATGTAATCTGATTATATTTTTACGATGAATTATATATACTACTCGTCAAAACAAAAATGCTATTAACTATTCTTAATATATCAAAATAAAGTTAGTGTGTGTTTTAATAGTTATGATTATGGTGTTACTGATCACAATACTAGAATCTTCCAATTAAAGCAACTAATTAACAATCATTCAACTAGCAGAAATTCGTTTATCAAAATTGTATGTTATTGTTCACATATCTTTTTTTGACAATAGATTATTGAAGTTTAGTTATATTAGGGTACCCATAGCTACATAGTAGATGTATAGCTTTATATATTTCCGATGGCATAAATGCACATCAGCCTTGACGAGTTTAGGCTTATAATAGGAAACTCCCAACTTCAACTATCTTACTTCCCAAAGAGTATTATGTTATAACTCCATACATATCAATTCTTGATGTATTGATATGCTTTTGGTAAATTACTATTACGCAATATAACTGGCTGGATAATCACACTGTTTACAATTCACAGATACTTGATAATCACACTTGATAATTCATGTATACAATAATTCTTATTTACATTGATTGCGCATTATCTAACATTTTAGAACTCCCGTCAGATATGATTTATTAAATGTGTTATGATATTTGTAGACATGAGGACATGTCTTTTTCGAAGGAGAGGCGATTGTGACAGTGTGATATTTTCTACAATATTCTTAATAATGTCGTCCAAGTTAGACCGTCTGAATCAAGTGTATTGTTATATAAAATATTGGCGGAACAGCCATCATTAAACACTTTAGCTTGGCCACAACTCAGATAAGCTAATTATAATCCAATTCACTATATAAATATGTCAATGGGATTATCTCTATAATTAGTACGATGTATCTAATTGTAATTCGCTATTTAGTGTTTCAATCTTACCAAGTATGTTTGAATGTTTGTTAATATCCATAGTAACGTTGTATGGGTATATAAGTGATGTTTTAATATGTAACATAAAATGAAAGATGAGAATGAAAGATGAAGAATGAAAGATGGTAACGAAAGGTAGAGAACACAGAGATATATATTCATAATCAGTAGTAGAATAAAGATGTACTACTGTATACTTCAAGATGTAATATAGAACAAATATCAGAAGTTGGAATGATATAGATACCTGTGTACTAACGAGGGCACTGGAGCATACTGAGTTCATGAGCCATGACACCCTATTGATTAGTGCACATTGATAAACTCGTTGATAGCAGCAGGGTTATGAGCCCATTGTCTTTAAAGATTTCCATTTTAAAAACATCATGTACATTTAATGCAAACACGTGGCATTGGTGAAACCAGAGTTCATGAGTTAGGGTTAGATGCATAAATTGTTAAACTCGTGTTAAACTCGTGCAGTATGATCTCATTGTCTGTGAAGATTTCCATTATAAAAATCATGAAAAATTTATGTAAAGAGAAAATGTCCTTCGGCGTAAATGACTCCAACATAAGACTTCTTGAACAGCATATATCTGATATTGCTTTTGAATGAATAATTTTTTAGGTGAATAAATGTTGCTTTTCACCGAAGGATTGAAGAAATACACATATACGATTCAAAGTGTTAGTTAAGATCACATAATCTACAATGGATCTAAATTATTATAAATAATATTCTGTACTTTTAGTATTATATGGAAGTATTGCACTATGGATGTAACAAAACCATGTCATGCTGTTGGCACGTGGACCACAATGACACGGACACACTGAACTCTCTGTGTCTATACAGCCTTTGTCGACATGATTTCTAGAAAAAAAGCACTTGGAGGCCATCATATACCATAGTATTCACAGAGGGGCACAAACCATTTCAATGTACGCGCTCCAGTTCAAATGTCCTAAAAATATAGTTGATATGTTTGTCCATTGAAAATCGCAGGAATGGAGAGCTATTTTCATTATTTTCTATTGATTTAGATTTTGATTTCAACATATTTTATTGACTCAAATTCAACAGGATTATACAAAAGTGAAACGCTTATCGTAGTTCCATTCTTAAATTTGTAAGTGTTCGAGAACTATATCGCTTCATTACTTGTAAATAAATTAATGAACTCAAAGTGAAAGCGTGTTGTTGTTCTTTCAAGCAAATACAGACGTAAGTCATCAGGAAGTATTTACCTGTGTACTGTTGGCATGCATTGATTAGTTTCGTTTTGAGAAGACGCAAATGGTATTTTACATTAGTTTGACACATACCAGGATATAGCAGTTATTAGTTTTATATAAATGTGCATGAAATTATGGTACATTGGTCGATTCGGTCCGACATTTCTGAACGTGTTTAATGCGCATAAATTAAATGCAATCATACGTCAGTCGCATTGTTCGCAGTAATATCATACTCGCATTAATTTAGTGATTTACAGTAACCGATACTGCATGGTGTATTATTTATTGTACGATTCTGGCTTGAATGAAGCTAACGTATTGCTATGAAAGATACGAGTGTGTGTTTGATAATTGTCAATCATTTACAGTAGTATGTTTCTTGGGAGAAAATGTGTTTTAAATTAATATTCATCAGTATCAATGTTCCTCTTAAGTTTGTGTTATTATAAAAAGCTATATGTGTATAATATATGTTCGATCATTGTCGATTACTTACCGCAAAATTATTATTGTAAGAAACATTGATTATTATAAATCCTCTGAAATCTCAACATTCCTCTATTTTATAAATGTTATCATAATAAGAAAGTATGTGTATAAAACAACTTACATTTTTTATTTCATATTTCTTTTTGAAAATTGGTGTAATTTCATTCTCGCGAATAAATCGATCTTAGCATTTGCGCGTAATTTGTGTCCGCGTAAAATAAGCGCTTTACATTATCCTACACGGGGACACAACAGAATCATATGCATTTTTTTATGTTTGGTGGCCAAGCCAAAATACAACGGAATATTAAATGGAAATTGTTTGAACTATTTTGTAATACATCGTGTGTCCACCCTACCAGCATGCCCGGGAATTCGTTTTAGTATTATGTATCAAAGGCACGTACAACTCTCTTTCTCTCTCTCTCTCTCTCTCTCTCTCACTCTCTCTCTCTCACTCTCTCTCTCACTCTCTCTCTCTCTCTCTCTCTGTATCAGAAATGCGATGGTGTTCATTTTAAAATGGTGTCACAGACTTTGGACGCTGTATCGAATACTGTCCTGACAGATCAAACTGGACAGCGTTCTCTCTTGACCCTGTTGTAAACCGGGAAACACAAGTGAAGACCACGATCACAAAACGTGTTAAGAATGACAAGAACTTGACAGTTTTCCTATCATGTCTGTCTTTGTGAGCTCCTTAGTAAGTCAAATGAAGGTTAGAAATCATGCACAGACATTTGAGAATAGTTGGTATGTAGTATTGGGTTTATATTTCAAGAAAATATAGAATTATACTCAGGTAATTCTACCCCCCCCCCCCCCACCCCACATTAGTCTCTAAGTATCATGTTGAGGGTTTCATTATCAAATAATGATAACATAGTTGTCCAAAACATCCATCCTACATAAAAATAACTACTACTACTACTACTACTACTACTACTACTACTACTACTGCTGCTTACTAACTACTACTACTACTACTACTTAGTTACGGTAGTTTATTGTCTTTTGAAGTGATACCACGTATGTAATCAATCAATTACCATATATATTCGAGTCTACATCTGGTTTACATGCAAGACGACCATTACCCCACTATACAAAAACTAGCTTAATTGTTTCCATCTGAAAATCTATTGCAGCTTCATTGTTTTTTTACTGAAGTTGGTACATTTTATAATAGCACTGCCATTTTTATCATATATAGATGCTTAAATCCGAAATAATAATTGTTTGACATATCAAAGGTGAGCCTGAACTATTCTAGTTTAACTGTGAATGATCGTCGAGCAATGGTGTTGCATCAGGTGCTCCAGATGCAATTGTGATGACGTAGAACACACATATGTGCACCTGTCTCAACAACTACCACTCTCTCATTCGTCATATATATGAAGGTCTAAAACCTTTATATTCATCTCAAATGACATTCTCACTTTAGGTAAATAGGCCAATATTAATTGTTCACATTATGTTAGGTAATAGTATTATGGCCATACATATTTACACTGGGCTCAGTTCACGCACAGCAAACGTTTGAAATTGCTTACTCTCTCAATTATTTGCAATGATGCACATTTATATGCTTTTGGTTATATGCTTTTTGCATTATAAAAATTAAGTGCCATCACGTATTATCGTATAAATGACATACTCAAAGGATTTATATTTTGTTAATAATCAGTTGTTGCGTATTCATCCTCCTTTGACAGCAATGTTGTTCATTTCTTGTTACGTATATTCCCATTTGTACATATATTCCAGCTGAAAATTGCCGACAAACAGCTTTATCAAGAGGTATTCTCGAAATAGTAAAATAGCGAGCACCTGCTGGTACTGACGAACCAAGGATTCTCTGCACTACTTGAGGTCACACATTGCTTCCTTTCGTTACCGCGTCGTAAAGGCAACTACTGTTGACATTGCTGCTGGGTCACTGGGGCAGGTTGCAACTCGGGACTTGCTGCTGGGTCACTGGGGCAGGTTCCAACTCGGGACATTTGGTTCCGAAGTCCAACGATCTACCACAACGAGATAACACGTTGAATGAACATTCACTTTGATTAACCTCCTTTCCTCTGGAGACATCCTTAAATGCCCTGGAAAAGGTAGCGTTTGTCACTACTGTCATGCTTCTAGGAGAATATTAACACGAACCATTAAATAAAATAAAACATGCATGACGTTTACAATTACTAACTGTCGTCAGCAGTATTTATTTAAATCCCCTGCAATGTCAGTTGGACAGGTTCTTTCCTTGACCTCACACGTTGGTCGGCGTTGACGGAGCCCTGTCATCAATATGACGTATCGGAATGCATCAGGAATTATTTTAATACGAACTGCAGTGCTGTAAACTCGCCAAACTAAAAACGGAACCTCTGCACGTCAGCATTCAGCAATGACGCCAATACCAGTCAACGTCTCGACGTTGTTGATGTGTATGATCGTCTTGACGCCAGGTAAGTGAACGTTACTATCAACATTGTATCCGATTATTTGTGTGTTATGTAAACATGATGTTTTTCAAATTAATATGCTGTATGGAATGGACGTAGATAGTAACATCGTGTTCATTGCTGTTCAATATTTCATTAGATACTTGTTCTGTTTTGGTACGTATTGACTTTACTGTTAGTAAGTATCGATATGCTATGGTATTATTGCGGATACTTGATACTTGTTTTCATTAGTGTTCAATGTTTCATTTGATGTTTATTGTAATTTGGTACGTATTAATATTACTGTTAATAAGTAACGACATGTTATATGTTTCAAATTGTGTCTACGACCATATCACATACCAAGAATAAATACAAATTTAAGTGCCTTATATTAATAATAATAAATAATAAGTTACAGTCAAGCTTTATCTCCTGTATTGTATCAAGGATTACGTTAAACCCACACAGTGGTTAGAATTACATAGTTATAACCTACATACATTAATTACTAAGACAGGTTCATATAATCTTTGAACAATAAATATATATCCAAGTCATCGTGAATAAATTCGAAATTAATTATAGTTGTGAAATAAATAAATAATTACAACAGAGTAATATATTTTGCAAAATATTTCTATGCCAGACCCCGAGGTTACGAGACTTATTAAATAAAATTGCATACTCAATCTCAAATTTTGTATGGGGATTTGTGAAGAAATCTTTGAATTGGGCATGACATCGTACTTAAAAAAATGTTTCGTACCCTCGGAGCCAGATCTATGTCAGTTCACTAATTGATCTTCAGTTTCATTATGTCAGTTCACTAATTGGTCTTCAGTTTCATTATGTCAGTTCACTAATTGGTCTTCCGTTTCACTATCCCTTGTTCACAGATGCCACATCAAAACCCTCGCCTACTATGGAATATTCCAATGATGCGGGGACAAAGAAAACACTCTCAAACGTGAGTGTCTTTGTCATTCCGATTTTATCCAGGAAATAACACATTTGATCAAAGTATTTATCCATTTTCCCATTATCACTTGCGCTATCAGAATCAGGAATAGCTTAGACGTTCATATACAAGTCTTAGCTATTGTATTATACCCAACGTTTCAACGATATACTGTACTCGGTATACATGGCGTTGACTACAGCCCATATCATGACCAGTCCTAGCAGTTATTGCTATCAGAGTATGACAATTCTACCAACCAGTATGTTATCGTCCTTTCAAACCTGCCCTAAATCTGTCAGGTACTCATTTGTACCTAGACAGTATATGAACCAGTCGACGACTTTTGCACAAACACAAAAACACACAAAACACACTAACGGTGGTACAAGAGATGAAACATATTTAATGGCTGATACCATTTATATATTATCGTTTTAGACTCAGTCCGGTGTAGATTATAAGAAGTATTAGATAGTTGAAATAAAGTATACTGAAACAATTCGTATAGAATACAACTTCAATATTATTATAGAAGGTCCATAACGTAAGCGTTTGGAGTTTACGCGAGCAAACACCAATCGCGATATACGCAATAATATGATGTTCGCGTTAATTTCATGATTAGCAATATACCGGTATGAACCTAATTACTTATAATATATTCTCACTGCCAATAGTAATATTATAAAGGCCTCTGAAATTCACAACCTTTTAAAGTTGTATTATCCTAGGTTATTTAACGAGATGTAATAACAGATGCACCAGATATCACATAAATTATTTCATTTGAATAAAAGAATATATGTTTTACAATTTGAAGATTCAGACGCCTAGAGAAGAGTACGCCAGTTTGCTGTGCAGGCTAGCTTCAAAGTTCCCATCGGAGGCCGTTGTCTTTGGCCAGAATTTCAAAACCAGACGGATAATTCAGATAGAAAACAGAATGCCGCATCCAGATGTTTTTAAAGTCGTGGAAAACCGTCGACGTGATATCATTGAATGTTGTCAAAACGAGGTATGTAATATTAATTAATACACGGTAATGATCGTATGCAATAGGCCTGCTATACAAAAATACAATTTCAGAATGTTTGGAAATACATACATATTTTTTTAATATACGTATATGTATGTGCTTTTTTTTAATATACGTATATGTATGTGCTTTTGGACCGAATTTGAGTTAAAGGTACATGCACTTAGTATACATATAATTGCTTTTGTACTTTTTCACCGCTGTAGGATAGGTATAATTCCATTGCAGTTTACATTACCGGTAAAACCCTAATAATCAATTGGTAATGTAATGTAATATCTCAATGTTCTATAGTATAATATACTAAGGGGATAACTTTAATAATTAAACACGGTCGAAATAACCTTTCACGACTACTGATACCATTATAGCTACGTAAGATACATATTTAAAAAATACGAAAATATGAACATATTGAAAACCAGTGGGATATGCGGAAAATGTTGCTGGTTGCCCAATATACTTGTGTAGATATAGCAAATGTACATACTTGTATGTAAAAATACGTTTAACCATGAAATATGTACACAAACCCGTGAGTGAATGCCTTTAATGGAAAGCAGTATAGTATAATGGATCTATCTTCAGTATTCTTAGTTTTCGATACCTATAACAAATGCCATATGCATATGCACTGTATGTATCTACACCCGCGAAGATGGTTCTTTTGAACTCCACAACAGCAGATAACGTGACATTCTCATTAGACCAAGAGATTACTTATACTACTACAACACTGCTCACCTAACGTTTCCGGGGCTGGTGGTAGCGTAACGGTAGAAAATTGGACCGGGAGGCCGGCAACAATGTCAGCGAAACTTACCTTTATCATGCGATCATGATATGATGCGCTGTCTTTACCATGGCAATGCAGCCAGGTATCATCCTTTGTCCATCAATACTCTCAGGTATATCAGCCCTACGGATGTTGCGGGTTTCTTCCTGTCCTAACCTGACAAGCCGTGATATAAGTGAAATAATCTTGAAAGTGGCTCTAAACCCTAATGTAATATATAGACTATGTGTTAGAACAATATTCATTTGTTTACGTCTTGCATCTTTTCCAGTCAGTAGTATCCAAGCTGAGATGTTTGGCAGACTGCCGCCGGTGGAGGATAGACTATCTCTGTTCAGAAGACCCACCGCTACCAATCCCTTTCACAGACGCAAACAAAGTCGCCATGGAAGATAGAATAGCACAGTGCTGCTTCAAATTAGGTAATTGATGTCAGTAAAGTGGAAGCTGTGTTAATCGTCGCTGGTATTGAAGGACACATCAATTCCACGTTTCTGATAACTCTGTAGACAAAGTTGTTTCGTATCCATAATGCTTCTGCTATCCACTATATGGATAGAACTAAATGAATCATGATGCGCATATACGTCTAGGTTTCTGGAATATCAGTTTTGTTGAAGACAGGATAGTAGCTTAACAGCTCTTGGTCAAATTAACGAAATGCTAGCTCGACCTGAAGTGTTCTTCAGCAATGGAACCGTGCTGTTGACAGAACGTAATTTCTTTCGTATCGTCCGCGGGCTATAGTTAAAACAATACATGCATGTCATACTATTATATTATGTTCTATTCCTGTTTACAGGTGGCGCTCGGTATCGCTGCTTTAACTTCACATCAGACCAGATAGCTGTCTCGCCGGGAAAAGGGTATTCTGTGGACGAGAGTGATCCATTGAATGATATTTGGGACTATCCCGTCAATATCAGCGACACCGAGAAGGTTGGTATACTTCTCTACATCTCAAGTAGCTATTTAATAGGAGATATAACATTTTAATTATGTCCTACCTTTATCAGGCTCTTGTTGGCCAAAATAACTACTGGCAGGTAGAATAATAGGGATATGTTTAAGCATTTATGTTAGAAAACGCAATGACTTCTAGAAATATTGTTTTCATCCAATTACTTCTTACTGTACGTTTTCTCTTATAGATTGGGAAGTCTAGGACCACGAACACAACTCGGTTCCAGAAGAGACGAGATCTCAATCAGAACAACGAGAACAGCCGAAAAGCGGTTGTCAAGGGCAACCAAACGTGTACATGCGCAGGTCTGGTCAAGAAACATGACCACACCAGGCGCACATCGCTACCTCGTGCTCCGCCTGCCAAGAATGAAAAGTCACTTGATGACGACATCTCCATCTCACGGAAAACTCCAACAAATGCGAGTAATTCTATTTCAACACAGAGGAAAACGAAAGTATTTGTGACAGGTTAGAAAAACAGCGTTATCGTTTATCATTTAAAGGCATAAAATCATAGATTAAGTTGTCGTTTTGGACCGAAATGGAGTTTAAAATTACTTTTAAAAGTACATGCACTTAGCATAGTATTACATATAATCTCTTTTTTACCTCCAAATATCTTTTCGCCACTGTAAGATAGGTAATAGTCCATTGCTGTTTACATTTCCGGTAAAACCCGAATAATCAGTTCGTAATGTACTGTAATATCTCAATTTTCTATAGTTAAATAGACTAAGGGGGGCAACTCTAATAATTGAACACGGGCAAAATACCCTTTCACAGCCATACTGCTTATACTAGGATATATAGATTGTTTGAGATTTTAATACGATATCTACACTGAGAAATAGATTTCAGCAATGAATTATCTCCCTTTGTGATGGCATTTGTTCCAATTGCGATGTCAGCAATGACATCACACAATAGATAGCATTGGACTATATATTAATGTATACGTGATGAATTACCCGCTATTTAGTTCAACTAGTATTTATTATAATTATCATACATGAAACTGTTTGTAAATTATTAGTATTATTAGTATGTGTGTGTGTGTGTGTGTGTGTGTGTGTGTGTGTGTTGTGTTGTGTTGTATTGTATTGTGTGTGTGTGTGTGTGTGTGTTTCTTTCCTAAAAGTATAGGAATTAATTCCATTATATTGTATTCCTAGTTTGATAATCACCACTATGTTCCAGCTGCTATTAAAAAGAAGCATGTCCATCCAGCTGCTATAATTGGACAACACCGACGAAGAGAAAGAAAGGACCAGACAGATTCTAGAAAACAGATACCAACACCATTACAGAGGCCTGTTCAGAAAGAACCCATGGGACATGATGAACTCAAGGTGAAGCTATCCGTAATGTCAACGACGATGGCCCCCAGACCAAGGCTAAAACCAGGCCATGGTCTGACTTTAGGAAAACGTGCAAGGACAGTGCTATCTAGTGAAGCAAAGAAGAGGAAATTGGTGTCGAAATCAAACCAGGATAAACCAGAAAGTACACCTGCATTAGGATACTTGTTTGGAATACAAATTGATCCACCACCATCAACGGCAGACTCCCAAGTGCCTATAGAGAAAATATCTGGTTCAAAACAGGACGAAATCGTTCGTGACAGTTCGACTCAAAATCCCCAATCGTTTAACAAAAAGGCTGTATTCAAACGACCGGGTAGAGTTCGGCAGAAACGTTTGAAGACGAGAAAACGCGGAAACTCCCGTAAAACATCTACCAACAGAAGGAAACTATACTCGGATGAGCCTAAACCGACAATTCAAGGAAAACGCACGCCAGAGAAGGTAACACCTTGCAAATACTCCTTACTGACCATTAAAGATTCCGATCTGACCACGCCAAACTCCGATCTGACAATTCCAGATTCCGATCTGACCAATCCATCTTCCGGTCTAACGACACCAGATTTCAAACGGAAAGAAAGCTGAAGTGGCTATCATGCGTAGAATTGACACCATAATAATAATATGTGTTTACTCATACGACCGGATAGGAAAAATCCATATCCTAAACTGTATGTTCCAGGTAGCGCCCCCTTCTGGCTAGAATCACTGATCCGATATATCCAGTCAAACAAGTCCTTTGAATTTGTTGATGCCCCTGAAGCTATTGATGTGGTTCGTCTTGGGAGTTATTTCTTGACTGTTAATTGACATGATATTATGAAGACCCTCCCTCTCTCTCTCTCTCTCTCTCTCTCTCTCTCTCTCTCTCTCGCTCTCTCTCTCCTCCTCCTCCTCCTCTCTATCTCTTTCATCCTCTCTCTTCTCTCTCCTCCCCTCCCTCTCGTCCCCTCTCGTCCACTCTCCCTCACTTCCCCTTTTCTACCTTCTCTCTCCCCATCTCTCTCTCTCTTTCATTCTCTCTCTCTTTCTCTCTCTTTAGTGATATAATGTAAATAATGATTAATACACGGGGTATCGGTCGGAGAGAACCCTTTAAGTATTGTATGAACCACATGTTCTAGGTATTAGAACTTGCACTTAGCCAAACAGTACATTAAATTATTATTCTTTTTGTTTATTATTAATTATATATCTATTGTTATTATTAAGTGGTATTGCTATTATCAACACTTATCTTTCACTTATTAATACATGTATTACATATAGTTGCATATTGTATATGAACCTTGTCAGTCAATCAGGCCCAACTATTATATAATCTGCAGGCTTTAACGTTAAGATGTCTGACTTGAACTAAATACGTCCTACGGCATATTTCAACAAATATAGACTGCTAGGTGTATCTGTACATACGAGGTGGTAGTAAACTAATACATTGTACAGATTCGGATCAATTTTATATCGAAAAATGTGTACATGTATTTCTATGCAAAAACGACCTATTGGAAATGGATGGTGGACAACTTCATCGAATGGCTAGTGATGTGCATTAATACGATTTCCTATGTACATATGAATAGTAAATGTGTATATAATGATAAGCCAATACTATTATACTGTGCATATACCTTATTATGTCCTGTTTTGAGTCTCCGTGATATGTACAATGTTTAATAATCCTTGACCGGAGACACGAGAAATAATCTTACTAAATTGCTGTTCCGTTATGCAAGTCAAAGTACTTCGTGTAAGGCATGCCATTAACAGACTTTGATTTGAACATATTTGATATTAACCCTCTCCCTGCTGGATTAGGCACAGTGACTGCTCTTTAGTGCATCTCGGTTGCCTTTTAGCATGGAGAGGGTTACTAGTATGCCTTGCTATTGAGGTCAAACTTGATATCCATAAATATGAAACATATTTACAAGCGTTTTAATTTGTAACAATGAATGCTACAATGAACATGTAAGCGCATATGCCATTATCCTAATAATACAATGTACATTATTCACTAATACACTAATGTCCGATGCTCCGATAATGGAGCATACTTGATGTACTCGAGTTCATATACATTTGTTCAATAAATCCGAGACAGCAAAGTTCCTATGACAATGATCACACTGTTAAAGAAATATTACGATTCTCACCTTGTGCAATGAAAAGAAATACATAATACTTCATTCGCGAAGCTTTGTGGGATACACATACTATATACGCACATAACGTTCGGAGATATTAGTTTTCCGATTGTCCCACAAGAATAAACTGAATGTCCAGAAAGGAGAGATAGAATATCATTCTGATCAAATGTCGAATTAAGCAACCATTCACGAGGGTTCAATGTTCATGCCAGAGACATGTCATGTCAAATACATGTAGAATCGGCACCCCGAAGAAGTGTCCTTTTCCCACTACAACACATCCTCCCGCGAAACAATCCTCATGTGCTGCTACTGAATGACTTAGCCAGTGCATACATAGCCGGTGACGGTGCTCTGTGATTGTTCGCCGGTGCTTCTGATTTAACGTCTTTCCTTCTTTGCCTTTTTCTCCTTTCCCCTGCCTCTGGCTCCTCCTCCGTGGAGAGTCCGGAGTCATCATCACTGGCTCTCGTTGCCTTCCTTCCGGTCCCGTCAACGTCGTCGCCGTCGTCGTCGCTGTCCTCGATCGTCAGGACGTTCTGCTGCACCTCCTCTTCGACGACGTTCTTCCGGTGGTTCCTTCCTCCGTTCTCTGTCGTCTTCTTATTTCTCTCTCCGTTCGGCAAATTCTTCGGGACATTTGGAGGGTGCCTCAGCGTGGTATCCAGTTCTTCGTCATAGTCCGTGACGACGATGCCTAGGTGAGAATACCCAGGAGGAGTGGAACCACTGCTTTCTTTGTCCTTTCTGGAATAGTTCAGTCTGTCGTACTCCTCCAATATATTATTGAACGTGACTTTCTTCTCCCTCTTCTTCTTTCTGATCTCCGTCACCGAGACGTATTCGTCAGAATTAGCATCTTCCGGTGAAAGTGAATTCCTTGGCTTCTTTTTGGTCTTGTTCTGTCTGACCTGCTCAGATGAGACGTACATATCTGAGAGGTCGTCGCTGTCGTCGTCGCCGACGACGAAGCCGTTGTTATTTTTGAACTTCCGGTTCTTCTTTGAGTCCCAGGGTGAGGAGTACACGTCCCCAACCGGATTTCCGGACCCCACAGTGTGGTAGACGGGCTCTAGGGTGGCGGGTTGTGGGTGACATCTGGAACCATTGGATCCGTCGACGTCTGCGTACATGTGCTCGTCGTACATGGGGTCGGGGCCGACGCTAGGTGGCTTCTCCGGCAGCTGTCTTCGCCTGAAACAAGACATTACTATAAGCTAGGCCAGACATAGGCTAATATATGAATAATATAAAAATTAAAAATAAATATATATATATATACTATAGATTATAAATAGAGTCATATCTGTATACTATTTGATCAATTATTCCACATTTTAAACACAAACACTGAATTGTACTTCCAGCTACTACACGACAGACAAAAAGATACATACACAGTTTAGTTTGAAAGGTAAATTGTCATTTAGTATTTAATGACAAATTATTGGCAATAACTATGGACTGTTACGACAAAATCATTGAACACTCTTTGTTTGAATTAGTCTAATGCTAGAAAATGACATCACTTTCTAATGACAAAGCAATAAATGAGTCGTCAGAACATCATGTTAAATCTCAGTCATACAAATGCATTTATCCTTCCCATAAGGATATTCTTTTTACGATTCTAAACATTTGCAAGCCATAAACGTAATTAATATATGCACTTGTGGAAATGTGACATTTCACATGGTTTACAATTACAATGTTGATTTTATTGCACTGTTAGCTATACCTTATCAGAACAACATTGTACTGTCACTAAATATGCTATTAAGAGGCTTATTACCTGTACAACCAGAGAGCTAGAAGAACGATGATTCCGATGACAACGAGACCCCCGATAACTCCACAAACTATAGCCACGGACTGGATCGAAGCTGGAACGAAGGGACGACACAACCATCCATTAGGAACGTACACCAATCTGTACATAATCTGTGTACAACATTTCAAACATAATTAACAAAGGGATGCAAACACGCCAGTAAACGTAGCCTGTAATGAAGCTCTCCTATTCACTATGATACCATGACCTCCTCTAATTGGTCTAGATCGTTATTAATCCGGATGTTTAGCAACGTTTTATGTTTGTATCACAAAGTGCACGATTCGGCTATGACTGGGTCTTAAGCCTCCGGACTATATACCGGTGTGCGTAGGAAACAGGATACGAGATAGCATGGTCTCGTAATGGGTACGAGAACTTCATGAAGGGGTATCCAGGGCAAATATTGGTATATTATTTATGTAGGTATTTACAAGTAATATTATTTTGGGTATTGATGTACAGTACTATTTGAAATGGTAATTTATCCAAGCTCGTGAAATTAATAAAAGAAATTGTACGCTCTAGGGATTAAAAAAAAAATCATCCTCTACCAACATCATTCTGTAACACCTCAACAAATATCCGTTTACTAATGAGTAATGAGCGAACGTTGTACATCACGTTATGTGACCAAGTTTATACTTTTCATATTGGTGAGTTAAATTTCGAAAACAAGCAAAAGTAATAGTTCCGAACCCTTTGCTAAATAGAACGCTCTTGCTCATAATTACAATTGCATCCATGCTCAAAGATTGCACCAGGTGTTGGGATAAAATGTGTTCGTTTAATGCGCCGAAGAGGCATTTCGTTGTCTCAATTAAACGAAAAGTGAAGGCATTTTGGTTAATAAGCAGCGTAACCCACCTCCTTTCGGGTGCGGTTCATTCCGGGCATGTTCTATGTTAGCGGGACCATTAGAACCCGTACTAGTGGGAGCAGTGGCTGTAAGTACAAGCAGTATAATGCGCGTGAGAAATAGAAAATACTAAACTCGCTTCCGTATAATAGGTGTACTATTTTTATGAAACGAGTGATGATTTTGGTACCTGACGAGGGAAAGCGAGTCAGATAACCTACCAAAACTATTCACGAGTTTCATAAAAAAAAGGGTATCACACGAAAGCGAATTTAGTATTTTATTTATTACACTATCAACCCCGAAATGCAAATAGCCAGCTGATAACTTTATTGCAGTTCTATTACCATCAGTTTAGACTAGGCCTAGGCACGCCCATGAATACATAAGTACAAAGGCTAGACCGCTTGACGCACGCTTCATTGTGTATTCACAAGTACATATTCTCTTGGATTCAAGATAAATACGACTTTAAAATCATCAAAGAATGGTGAATTCAAATTTGTTTTAATAACAATATATTGTGATAGTGTTTATCAAGTTATGACAATATGTGGTATCTCACCGGTGGTGTAATAAAAGCGGGTGTTTCACCTGCTTTATAGAATTGCTTTTAAACAGCGTCTTCTGGTCTGCGTTTCATGAGAGAGTGGTACCGTAGTCCGGGCCTACGTCATGGTGTACGCCGTGCTTTTTCTACAGCGTAAACCTTGATTTACGCCCAGATTTACAGGTACGGACATTTTCGTGAAAAGCACGCCAGATCAAACCGCAACAAATAATATTCACTGGAGCAGTGCCAGTGTGTTAAACCTACACGTTTATAAGTTTATAAGAAAATGCCTCTTCAACACATTAAATGAGATCACTGGCTGAACAATGAACAACAAAATATACTTCATAATTCAATTGATTGTTGATAGCCTTACGTTATAAATGAGCTACATTCTGGTTTTATCGTAAAATGTCGATATCTATACACTATTCACGAATTACTGTTCTGCTAGTAGTGGTTCCCAGAACATTGTAGACTAGTTAAATAAAAGCGGCATTTTCAAACGCAAAGCATTCAAAATAGATTGAGCTGGACTAGATTAACAACAATGGAGGACCCATATTAAAATAGATTTACTAAATGGAATCCGAAACTTACCAGCGACAGAATCTGGAGTGGTACTAGGCATGGATTGTAGGCCACATGTTAATAGCACTTCGTCATCTTTACTGGCTGAAACATCCAATAATAATAATATTGAATAATAATAATAATAATTTAAAAACATAATAGAAAAAAAAATGTATAATAAGAATGTGTATACATGGCATTTATTATAATGAGCCAAATTAACTAAAGCAAGTACACACAATTGAACAATTAATAACTTTAATAATGAAGATACTTCCTAACTATATCCAACATACGGGATTCAGTGAAACTGCTTGTCACACCAGTATGTAACATTAGCTTTAAATATATGTTTTAATTATAGGGATTTTCCAGAATCAGCTAACACCGATTTAGAATAAACTAAAAGTGGTTGATATGCACAACATTATATAGATCTCTCTCTACCCATAGCTCATGTGTGGAATGGATAAAGTTAGTGGATGGCCATTCTAGACAGCGGATGAACATGTATTTGTGTGTTTATTTTTGTTCTAGCATTACTTGCATTAGTATAGGTATAGGTATAGGTAGTCAATTTATATAGTGCTGTATCCATGCACTAAGTTATAGCATGCTCAAAGCTTTAAGTACGCGTGCATACCTTCAAATCCAATCCAGATAAATTCCGGCGGTGCTTTGTTGAACACAATTCGAGCCAGTGCGCCGCTAGTGGCGTTGAGAATGGAGACGAACGGATAAGGAAAGTAAGGCTCGTGGGTTGCCAGACACGTGATCGTGTGCAGATTTGGGTGCGCTTCCATGATGAGATCCGAGTCCGAACAAGCCAGGGATTTCGGCTTGTTTAGTCTCATGTCCACCACGAAGGCGGAAATTCTGCTTTTCGGCTTGTTGGAAACGGGTGTCGCTGCGCATGCGCACACGGATCCGCGAGGTGGCGGTTTTTCCCTCCTGGCGTCGAACATAGCGAATAGAGTCCTCCCACGCAGCGAAACCATGCGGGGACTACACATGTTTGCCGTGAAGGAATCTGGAATCAGTGGACAATGTTATATATCTTTGAAACAGCATCATTCAAACTTATCTGAGAATCTGTCAACGGTGGTCTCCTTCATTTCGATTGTAATAAGTGACTTAAATAAAGAATAACGACTTGTCCTTATTGAAGCTTTACAACATTAAATAGGCCTAATTTATGTTTTATTTTATTTTTATTTCCCATTCATGATGCTACATAGTATATCATCTAAAACAATACTAAATGGTGTCAGTGCATTTGCTGTACGGTAGCGATATACCGAAAACGGATACGCTTTCGATTATTCAATTCATAGGATCCGCTGTTTGTATTGTCCCAATGCAGTTATCATCCTTGGTTCGTCAGTACCTACCTGTTCTATGAATTCACTGCAACATTAGTTGCTACGGGCTATGCAAGGTATCCTCTTGCCATAAATTGTCCCGTCACGTGTGAAATACTTTTGTAAGCGGCTAAACCACAATTTGATGCCCCAAATCCTTACCATTAATGCAAACATAGTCGAACATGGAGTACGAGGAGATGTTCCTGTGCTCGACGGGAGAACACGCTTCAGACGCTTCCGGTCTCTGCTCCGCTCTGACACGGCACTTCAGACGGCCGGAACAGTCTCGATGGAAGGTCTCCAGATGGTCTAAGGGGTATGGAAACAGGCAGTCTCTGCCTGGGGACATCTCACAGCAGACATCCCTGAGGGAGTCGTCACAGTCGTCGTTGTACGGACACGGCGACGACACGGAATGAACTCCATACAGCGCTTCTCTGATGGCGATCTTGTGGCCAGACGGGCATTGCATGACGAGATTCGAACACTCCCCATTGCACACACTCGTCGACTTCTCTATGATGGCGGCATCTCGAACTGGAAGAGAGATAAGAAACATTATTACGATTATTCAAATTATTCTAGAATTACATAGGCCTACTACTAAAAATGTTCTTCGGTTTGGGGATACTAGTAGTTTAAATACAGCGTACCGTTATATAAATTATGTAATTATTGTTTGTTTTCACCTTGACATTAATATAATTAATATAGATCTGTTGTGTTACCGTATTAACACTACAAAAGAAAAAAATGCAAACATTATATAGATCTAATCTATATTACTTTGCTTTGACATAACAAAATAAATTTCTTTAAATTCCTCTATTATAATAGACCGAGCAAACCCAGCTATGTAATGAATAGGAACATAATAAAACAACCTTCATGCGTATACAATCCTATTTCTAAACAATACTGGGAGAAGGACTAAGGCAGCTATAATATTTTATAACAACATCATAACCACTGTATATTTTGGAAGATAAAAAACGGGGAAAAAAGAAATGTCCTATTTGTTGTTGTTGAATGTGCACGTGTTCTTTGGACCATGGTCCCTTTCATGAATTACGGAGTAAACACGTCCGTTTGCTCATGACAGTGTTGTGCAGTGCACTAAACATATAATATACTATAGCAATATAATTAAATATATTCATACCAAACCGACTTCCCATCCTGTCACGAAATGACAAACCTTGAAACGGTAACATATCCTTTTCATGAATAAAGTAAATGTCTTGCAACATGAAAGCATTGGTATTAACTATTATGAGCGTCATCAACATAATTATTTTTTTTAAACAACAACTGGTATTTCAATTACATTTTAGAAAAAAATATCTAATCAACAAGACAGTACCAGGAAGAAGTTACGGACGTCATATATCGTTTCTCCAGGGTCCGATTTTCTAGGAGGAAGTAAAAATTGTAAGCTTACGCTGTAGATGGTAAATCCAAACCAAGAACACAATACACAGTTCCATGTTTGTTCCTCTGAATACTTTCCTGTGGTCATCCCATAGCTATCCAGTTTGCATGTCGAAAAATATAAAAATCTCGTACTTCTCTGCGCAAGAAACCCTACTCCATATTTCCACATCGATCTCTGAATGAACCTACAACCGTGAGGCGTGTTAAGCGACACACCTCCTTTGAAATTAACAGCTTTGTTACTGTTACTGTATGATGCGCTCGCTAGCGGGCAGATCATTGAACATGCCGGATGGTCTGTGATTGATGGCCTGTCATTCATTAATCACCTGTCAACTGAGGAAGTCAGCGTACATAAATGTATGTCTCTGGTATACACAAGGGAGGAAATGCAGATACAGTCTTAGGTGCAGTTATATATACGCATATATATATATGTATATATATTTGTAACACCTGTTACATAATATGTACATGATGGACATTGCAATGCATATACCATGTAATATGAAATCTATTACATTCCACATGCCGCCGAATCTACAGACGCGCAAACACATAACTGTTTTAATTGTTTTTTAAGTGCTTAAACAAATATATATATGTATGCACCTACAAGTTTCTTTTCTGACTTTTAAATGCCTGTCCTACTTATCTTGTTGTTGAATGGGTTACTCATGCATTCATTATTGACAAAGACGCTCCATTCTTGAATTGACACTTCGATAAATTAATTCAACATTATTTAAACACCCTCTACCCACACGGCCGCATAAGATATGACGTGTACTATATTTTGTGTTAATATGCATTATGATTTCAATAAGCGTTATCATTATTCATTGGACAACCTCATCTTAAAGTTTCAAGGACGACTGTTATAACTGAACGTTCTTCAGTTCACTGTTGCCTGAAGGAATTAAACAAGGCTTATCTCAAACCAATCCCGGTCACGTGGTATTATAGCATGTCCATGGGGGATATAACGATGTGGGTGTGTGTTATCCATGCGTAATATTAATTGGAAACAGTTTCAATTAGAAAGTCAAGCGTCATAATGCGGATACGGATACGCACATATACACGTCACTTATGTTATTATGTTAAAGACGAATGTTGCAGTCAGATTAGCAAAAATAGGTTAATGGATGGATTAGTTTATATTTTCCAATGCACGCTTCTTAGAATACTATTGATAAAACACAATAAATTTTCAACACTTTTTTAAGCCTCACATTATGCGTCAAATATGATATAAAACGTGCGTACACGTCAGCTGTAAACACCGTAATATAAAACACGCGCTTTACGCGCAAAGACAATTTTCGCGCAATTATAATAATAGCTTTTAAAAGAAGCAGTATGCATCTTATCTTTGTATACATGCAGCAAAAAGTACACAGATGGAATATTGCAAGATACAACTGTTTGAATTAATTGGCCTCTTCTGTTTTGATTCAACTTTCCTATCCTGTTATTTAGCTACACGTTGCCATAGTATATAGCCCACGGGCAGTTAAAAGAACAGCTTCTTGTCGTAGCTACAATTCCAACAAGTGAGTTCCCAAAGGCTCGAAACTAGGTCTGCGATGTCACGCAATTCAGAATTTTAAGTTTGCCCCAGGAGCATAAAACACCGTGCACGTGTTCATGAACGTAGCTACATTATATTATATTCAGAGGATAAAAGTCTACTGTTTGGAATTTAGAGGTATCGATCGTGCCTTTATTCACATTCTAACAAGACTACAAAAACTATGAAATTCCACTGGGATATATGTTGGTGTAATCCTTCTAGAATCAGCTGTGTTTTAATCGCGAATTAGCGGTGCCTGATTTCTAGGTCGTGGCGTATTTTGACCAATCGTTGTAGGTTATTCATACAAGTCATCTTAAAATACATTTTATATGTGATTCAATTTTAATTGTGAGTACATTAAATATACAAATTTGCCGTTCGGCCTGTGGCATTCTTGATCTCCATTTAATTCATTGTCGTCCTATCAGTAGGTGTTGACATGCGCACTAAGCTTTTATTGCTGTCTCTCATTGGCCTGCTCGGGGTGCGGTTGCTGTCTGAACCATCCTTCTACATATTTATGGAACATTGCGGGAAGAGCAAAAGTACCAAATTTGTAATTTAGAATGCAACACCTAATTCATTGCTTACTATACTA
>JAUTBT010017003.1:0-22082 GCA_032361225.1 Lepetodrilus schrolli
CCGTCTCAGAGTTACAGTAGTGTCCTGCTATTGTCACAATACATGACAGTAGTGTTGACAATCTGTCCTGAGTGTCCTGTCTCAGAGTTACAGTAGTATCCTGCTATTGTCACAATACATGACAGTAGTGTTGACAATCTGTCACAGATACAAGAGTGTCCTGAGTGTCCTGTCTCAGAGTTACAGTAGTGTCCTGCTACCTTCATAAGTGTCCATTCCTAAAAGTACTGTATTTAGTGTCCGGTCTCCTTGGTGACGTTCCTTTGACCTGTGCGAAGTGTTCTCAGACAGACAGATGACGTTACTCCTGTACAGTGTACTGAGTGAAAGGAACGACTCGTACACGTCTCGCATAAGCAAGAGAGCTGCAAAGAGTTGCCTTACATGTGGTGACGTCACTGTACTTTTCCTGTGCGGTCTGCACTACCTTGCCAGCGAGTACAGACCGCACAGTGTTCGAGACGTTCCATTGACAAAATTGTCTGTTCGGAGTACTCCGAACACTTCCACGGGTCAAAGGAACGTCACCCTTGAGGACCCTCTTAGTTACAGTAGTGTTCTACTAAACACCACGTTCCGAAACACCACTTAATCCAGACCCAGACTTTATGATGCTTCATGACTTCATGATGCTTCATGATGTAACTGTTCTACTATAATAGCAATGCAACCACTATATGGATTATCTCCCCTTGTTTTATCTGCATATATCATAGGCCTATATGTGTGTCTCCAGTCCTGCAATGCAGAAACATTACAGCCCCCTAATGGGTATTGACAGGGCAGCAACAACAAGGAAATGGACATGTGGAGATCTCTGTAAGGCCCCTAAGAGTCTTTGTCATGCAATCAGGCTGCCAGTTAGTGCATCTATACGGAAGGATTATTCTCATTACATGCAGGTTATCAAATTAACAGAGGAATGAGACATTGATTGGGCTGCTGGTGAAAGAAATATTGGGCACTGGTTTCAGTTTGGTTTAGGGTCCTGCAAGCATTGATTATGATTTGGGAAAATTACTTTTCATATTGACCTACATCTTCTGGATGATGGCTAAGGCATGGTACAAAGTTCCTGGTTTAAAACACCATTTCAAGTGACATCTATCTATACTTTGAAATTAAGTTTGAAAGGTTATTGGAATATTATAATTAAACAAAAATTACAATTCATATCATGGTCGTGGTTAGATCATGGTTAATTACATCATGGTTAGACAATGTCTAACTAGGTCATGGTTACATCATTGCTACATCATTGATACATCATGGTTATAACTAGGTCATGGTAAACTAGGTCATAGCTAAGTCATGGTTAAATAATTGGGTATGTGGCAACATATCACTACAAGCCAAAACCAAACTTAAGAAACCATTAGATGGAGGCTTAAAAATTACACATGTCATAGAGTTGTCTCCCTTAATGTACTTCTTCGCACTGCTTGTCAGAGTTAATCCCAATCTACTGTATGTCTTTGGCAGCTACAGCAGATAACATGAGTTTATTGGCTGCTAATCCAATAGTGGTGGGACCCTGTCCACTGGTTATCTGTTAGTCTGAGATCCTAATGGTAACTGGTGGTTAGTGACTCCTTGGATATATATCATTGCTGTCCTCCCTGTCATAGCCTGTCTTCAGCTGTATGCTGAGCCTGTAGTAACACACAGCAATTCTGTCTTAGTGAGATGGGTTTACACGGCCAGAAGAACCATGTCTGTGTGTGTCCAATGCTGCAACAGTAGGGGTGTCCAGACATACTTAAATATGCATGTAGCTGTCAGTCTGCTTCATTGCAGTATCTGTGTCATGACGGCTCGATACAATGTTATTACATTGTTTGTTATATTGGGGTGCCCGGATGGCACAGTGGTACGGTGGTGGAACATAAACCAGGAGGTCCGAGTTTGAAGCTTGTCATGGGATGGTACAGGATTTTTACCACATTAGACAGTTTTATATAGAAATAAGATTTGGATGCAATATTTAATGGTACTTGTTAGAAGTCTAGAACATTCAGCAACAGCCATTGTGCTTCAGTAATACTTGTGAGCCATCCTTGATACAGGAAAACCAAGCTGAGTGAGTGAGGGAGTGAATTATTGAGAAGTGACGTAAAACAATAATTCACTCACTTAGCTTGGTTTACCTGTATCAACGATGGCTCACAAGTATTACTGAAGCACAATGGCTATTGCTGCATGTTCTAGACTAACAAATACCATAAAATATCAGAGACATTGATTAAGTTCTGTGGAAAATTGTCATTCTATCTGGACATCGATGCCATTAGAACAATGAACAGTGCACTCACTACACTAAGCATTCTTACAATACTGGGAAGTATACTAAGATTTACCCAATATGATATTAATAATAATAATAATAATAATAATAATAATAATAATAATATAATAATAATAATATTATTATTATTAATAATAATAATAATATTATAATAATAATAATAATATTAATAATAATAATAATAATATTAATAATAATAATATATGCATTTGTAGAGCACACCATCCACCATTACACAGTGATCTAAGTTTGAAATTGTAGTGTTACAAGTAAAATAATGGTTTTTAATGGGGATTTTAAAATAATTGTAGTGTTACAAGTAAAATAATGGTTTTTAATGGGGATTTTTAAATAATTGTAGTGTTACAAGTAAAATAATGTTTTTTAATGGGGATTTTTAAATAATTGTAGTGTTACAAGTAAAATAATGGTCTTTAATGGGGATTTTAAAATGATATCACAGACACCTAACCTCCCAAACTGACAAGCATGAATTAAATGATTAAAATCTGTAAAGTACTTGAACAGTGTTGAAGACTCTACCTTACGGTAATGCCCAGAGCATTAATTTAACTGAGAAAGGTCCCAGGGCACTGATCATGTTGACTTCCCTCCTTGAAGGCATAATAGCACGGGTTTGTTTACATATTTCATGGTCAAACATATTTTTATCTGAAAGTATGTACATTTGATGTGTCTATTAAAGTAGGTACATTTGATGTGTCTACACAAGTAAATTGGGCAACTAGTTACATTTTCAGCATAGCCCACTTTTAAATATTTATAGCTACACACAAAGTATATATGTCATCGAGCTCTTTAGCAGTGCGTGTGACTGAATTGCTGTTCAACGTTGCTGCGAGAAGCTCCTCACAGCAAAGATATACGCCATTTGCATTATTTGGGGTAGCGATTTGCAAGGGATTTCCCTGTGCCGTAGATACATGGAAGGCATTTTTGTGATGCAAATGCGATGATATGTACGCTAATTAAATATACTTTGCCTTTCCAACTCGTATTTGGTCAATTGCGACAATACATATCTGTGATAGTGTACGTTTAAGGTACTGAAACTGTGATTTCTTCATGGTCTGTTCTGACCTTCCACGGTTGGAATATGTTGCCCTACTTCATATCAAGTACATTTTTTAAATGTCTAAAATATCAGAGATAGTAATTTACCCATGTTAACATCAACACATCTATTCCAGTCGAGGTATGTTTGTGAAATCCTACCGATTGGTCAACTGATTTATGGCGGGATAAAAACAGTAGTGTCAAGGAAGAGTGTCCATTACTGTATCCGACACTACAGGTAATATATCTAGTTCCTGTTTTCACCACCAGGGGGCAGGTGTTCGGTGTGCCTATCGTGTGTGAGCAGACAATTACAGTCACGATATGTGTGAACAGGTTGTTAGGTCAGAGTTATGTGCAGTCAGTATAGCGGTCTATGTGCAGTCTATTTTTTTTTAAATATTTTAATTGGGGTTTAGAGTCGATTTCAAGATTCTTTCACCTATATCACGGCTTGTCAGTTTTAGGGCAGGAGGAAACCTGCAACATCCGTAGTGCTGATTGTTGCAGTAAACCTACAACCACCAGCTACAGTGCATCCTATCAATATCGCGTCAGAAAGGTAACTTTTATGAACAATTATGCCGGGGTGGGATTTGAACCTTTGGCTCAGAAGTCCAACGTTCTACCACTGCGCTACCATCCGCCCCACTACCACCCCACTACCACCCACCCAGAGCAGTATGTGACAACTAAGGACTATTTACTGTGAAGGTCTTCATGCTCGTTGCTTCATATATATCTGTGGCTATTATACTGTTACATGGTGCAAACTATGTTATTTCTCCAGTCAAATCAGATCCAGTTAGTGATAAAGCTGATGATCAGATCCATCAGGTCCATCAGGTGTTTCAATGTCACACTGCTCACAATACCAGGCCACGAGATTACAAAACTTTCCTGAGTACGATTTCATGCTCAACAAAACTTTCCTGAGTACGATTTCATGCTCAACAAAACTTTCTTGAGTACGATTTCATGCTCAACAAAATTTTCTTGAGTACGATTTCATGCTCAACAAAACTTTCCTGAGTACGATTTCATGCTCAACAAAACTTTCTTGAGTATGATTTCATGCTCAACAAAACTTTCTTGAGTACAATTTCATGCTCAACAAAACTTTCCAATTTCATGCTCAACAAAACTTTCTTGAGTATGATTTCATACTCAACAAAACTTTCTTGAGTACGATTTCATGCTCAACAAAACTTTCTTGAGTACAATTTCTTGAGTACGATTTCATGCTCAACAAAACTTTCTTGAGTACGATTTCATGCTCAACAAAACTTTCTTGAGTACGATTTCATGCTTAACAAAGTTTTGTTCACAATTCCAAATATAAAATCTGAGTATGAAATTGTACTCAAAAAGTCTCGTAATCACTAACCATATATATTGTTGAAATTTGACATTAAGTTTCCAAATAATTTATAAAGTTTGATGATGATGATGGTGGTGAATTCAAGATAGCAGTGCCAAGATTTGACAGCATGTTGGTCTGAATTTTTCAGAATTGTTATTATTTTTAATGTAGTATTACAATGTAGTATTGCAAGAAAACACCATTAAAATCCAAACACAAATGCTGTCAAATACATCACCAGTCTTAATTTGGAGAAAATGTTTTATTGATTTTGTTTTTGCCACTTACACATCACCTGCAATATAAAGCATGTTAACATACAAGGAGACAATAACATTGCTATGTAGATAGGCAATAAATTGAGATGGATACTCAATAAAACATGATTACAGACTGTATACAGACAAAATGGTCAGACTATCTTTTCATTCCCGGTAAGGTGATCGGCACATTGAGAATAGTGATAATTTTTTTAGTTTGTCAAGAAGGTAATAAGAGCCTGGTTTAACACTTGACGGAAACTGAGAATATGGTGTAGAAGAAGTCATTTTGACTGTGTTAACCCATTTGTTCCTGCTGGGATGTTTTTCTTTTATATGTGTGTTTGTATGTGTGTGTGTGTGTGTGTGTGAGAGAGAGAGAGAGAGAGAGAGAGAGAGAATGGGAATGGGAATGACAATATATAGAACTATTATGTTATTATGTTGGGTTTAATCACTCTGGTCATGGAGAACAGAAGGCCAGAGGAATGTCAATATAACTCTGGCCCCCACTATCACTAATTCATCACCCACACACACCCCTCCCTAATTGTTCCTCAGCCTCCTGCTTTCCTATTCTACTACAGTTGGAGGACTGTAAGACAGCACCTACTGTATACACTCCAATGTTTGCAGATCTCAAAGTCAAACTTTAATTACCTGCCAGAGGTTTACACTCTTGGACAATTTGGCTGACCCACTTCCCTGTGATTGAGGAGGATAAGAACTTTCAGAGCATATTGAAGTCTGTAGGAAGATGTTGCTGTACATCTGGCAGTCTGTAGGAAGATGTTGCTGTACATCTGGCAGTCTGTAGGAAGATGTTGCTGTACATCTGGCAGTCTGCAGGAAGATGTTGCTGTACATCTGGCGGTCTGTAGGAAGATGTTTCTGTACATCTGGCAGTCTGTAGGAAGATACCGCTGTACATCTGGCAGTCTGTAGGAAGATGTTGCTGTACATCTGGCAGTCTGTAGGAATATTGTTCAAACTGTGCCAGCTTAGTAAATTATGCTCAAGCATTGGTGTAGCACATCATTCTCAAACTACACACCAGGCATTGGTATAGCACATCATTCTCATTCTACATGTATATGGAAGTTATTGACAAAACACATCATTCTCAGACACAGCACTTTCATTTTTTAAACAGCTTCCAGTGTCCCTGGGAAGTCCACAAAATACTGTCTCACTACAAGTGCATGATATTCAATAGGAAGGATATATCAACACTGCCATGAAACAGGCCAATGTTTGTCATTTACAAATTGCAAGTCTCACATATATTATATCGCAACAGATCACATTTCATTCTTTATGAGAAAAGGATGGAATAAAATCGGTATTAAGCGTACAAAAGCAAAGCAACAGCACTGGCTAATGTTGATACATTGAGCAATTTAGGTGTAGATTTTGAACATATGTTTATGCAGATAAGGCTATTATCATAAATAGGTATTATAGTGTTGTCATATATAGGTGTTTACTCTTATCAGAAATAGGTGTTAAAATGTTCATGAGGTTATCTATTATCACACATTAGTGTTGTATTATCAGAGATAGACACTGTAAAGATAGTGGACACATGCTTTCCAACATAGGTATGCTGGTATGGATGATGTTATGGTATCAGAGATAGACATGCTAATTTTGATGAAATCTTTTATCACAGATTGGCATTTTTGAATTAATAGTATATCATGTGCATAGCTATCGCTTAAAGAATACATCTCATATTTTTTCAGATCATACTCATAATTCAATATAATGATAGTGATTTTAAATAACTGGCATGAAAGCCTCATTAAAACAAAATGGCATGTTATTGGTTTCTTGTATGAAAATAAAGGTTTTACAGAAATTAAAGGTGTACTATTTTAAATTCTACCATCAGTGTCCTACAATTTACTGGTAGCAAGGGTCACTTCCTGTCAAATATACAGAACAGCTAGAGATAGAATGGCTTGAGACAGAACAACTGGAGACAGAACAACTGGAGACAACAACTGGATACAGGGGTGGGTGGTAGCGCAGTGGTAGAACGTTGGACTTCAGAGCCAAAGGTTCCAGGTTAAAATCCCACCACAGGAGCCTGGCATCACAGGAGCCCGGCATCACAGGAGCCCGGCATCAATGTTCGCGGAAGTTACCTTTCTGATGCGATATTGATAGGATGCACTGTTATCATCCTTTGTCTTGTCAGTACCAGCCAATGCTTGCAGGTTTACTGCAACATTCAGCCCTACAGATGTTGCTGGTTTCCTCCTGCCTTAAACTGACAATCCATAATGCAAGTGAAAGAATCTTGAAAGAAGATCTAAACCCCAATTAAAAAAACAAAACAAAAAAACTGAAGACAGAGTGACTGAAGCCAGAAACAACTGCAGGCAGAACAACCCGAGATGGAACGACTTACCAATACACAGACAAGCAACAGTCCATCGAGAGCACTAACAAAAAATAAACATGGAGTGGAGTCAGTTATTTTCTTTTCTTTCTAAACGATACATCTGTGAAGAGTACACTTCAGTACATGTTTCAGAAGCACCTCTCTGCCTGGAACAGATGGCGCACAGACAAACTGTGTTGGATAAGAGAGATGGCTGTTGTAAAACTATTAAGCCTAATTTTCTGCCTCATTTACCAGCAGGCCGAACTGAAGAGAGATGACTTGTCATGCAGGTGCCATGCCTTTTACCTCGGCTAGCTGCCTTCACATACATCATTAACAGTTCCATGACTGGCAGGTAGCTACAGTTTGTCAATTTTGAAAATTAATACTGTGAGTGTGGTATCTCATTTGAACGAGAATTTCATTCTGGTTCTTTTAAATTGTCATTGTTATGTATATTGTTTGATTTTTTTTCATACATGTTTGTGATTATCATGGGAATTAGATGTCTCTTAGCTTGAAAGTGTACAAACAATTTGAGATATACTGTACTTGTAATGTTTCATAATGATCATTGGTTAAAGCACATTTAAAGTATTCATCACTGGCTTACTCATAGCTATGTTACATTAAATATTATCCAAATTATAACCTCATTGTGGATAGTGTAGGATACCAAATTGTTTTATTTTGGTACTCATTTAATGTTACACTAAATGAAAGCAAACATCATAACAATCAGTGAGGTTAATGTTGATCAAATCAATCCCACCTTTAAAATAGTTTTATTCCAGGTAAATAATGCTCATATTGATAATATTTGAACAAAACCTAATTAACATCAATAATAACACAATTACGGCCACCAGGTGGCTAAATGGGATTTGCTGATGGGATTATCCATGCCTATCCAATTTACAGGTGAGACCGTGACTATTCTGTCAGTGACAGAGATTAATCCCCTCTTCCTATACCAGACTGTGTGTATGAGACTGTGTGGATGAGACTGTGGAGATGTGGCATTGAAGGACTGATGTTATATTGGGTTATATTGTTTTAAACAAATAAGTATACATAAAGTGGTCTATGTATTGATATTTGGAGGTTTGTGGCTTGGAGATGAATGCCTGAGAAGTATTGATATATTGGAGATTTGTTGCTTAGAAGTACGTATATATTTTGGAGATTTATGACTTAGAAGTACGTATATATTAGAGATTGGCTTAGAAGTGTTGATATGTTGGAGATATGTAACTTAAAAGTATTTATGTATTAGAGATAAATGGCTAGAGGTATTGATATATTTACAATTTGTGGCTTAATATTTTTGTTATTGTTTAGATTTATGGCTTAAACATTGATATATTGCAGCTTTATGGCTTAGAAGAATTGATACATTGGATATTGGCTGTGTAGACATATTGATATATTGGAGATTTATCGCTTAAACATATTAATATATTGGTGATAAGAGGCTAAATATTATATTCTAGTATTGGAGATGTCTAGCTTAGAAATATTGATATATTGGTGGTTTATGGCTTAGAAATACTGATATATTGGAAATGTTTGGCTTACAAATATTGATAATTGGAAATTTATGGTTCAGCAATATTGATAAATTGAAGATTTCTGCTTAGAAATATTGAATCTTGGTGATTTCTGGCTTAGATATATTGATATCTTTGAAATTTCTATCAGCAAAAAAACATCCAGATTATCATTATTTCTAAGACAGAAATTTCCATGAGAAGCATTTATATGTTGGATATATTTGATATTTGCTGTGTAAACTGAGGAGCTCAAGAATATATATCAGAGGTTGGCAGTACTGCAAGTACAGAGATTAGCAGTGAAGGAGTTAAAGCGCCACTCCCTGGTGACACAGAGGTGACTACACTCCTCCTGAGTGTGTTAGGCATATGCTACATTAAAATCCACTTTCCTTGCTTCAGCAGCCAGGTAATATGCTGCCTCACATTAAAATATAATTAGACATTGAAACTGCAACGATGTCAGTGATTTGTGACCCCCGAGTAAATGCGTTCCATATGCAGATGTCTACACGAACATTGCCACTTCCTCTCATGTTCATCCTCTCTTATCCCCCCTCTCTTGTACTTCCTCTTTAGGGACTGGGTGGGAACACTGCAATGAAACACTGAACATTTTTTAATGTTGGTAATATTTACTCAGAGGAGAATGAACACTTGTTTGCTATCATTTTCCCAGTAAATAATTCAGTGTGATATTTAAAGTTCAAAATGTAATAATGTTATTTTTAAAACTGTAAACTATTTTTGTTTAATTTTCAAGTTAACATTAATATGTCGTATCATTCTAGGATTGCCTTTTACATATGAAGCAGAAATAATTTTTGAAATCTACATGTAAAGATATGTACCATCCGAATATAGCTTGAATAAAACCATGTACAACAGTATGGGCACAAAAACATCTACATTATTTTGTATCCCATTTGTTTTTGTTGTTTTCTAATTAATAAACAACAATGACAACATTTTCTACTATTTAATACATATACCATACCTTTTATTTACTGTGAATGACTGAAAGATTTGTATATCGAGACTATGACGTCATGTATGACATCCTACAGTTGTACCACCAGTGTACCACCAGTGTACCACACAACAGTGATACAACACACAACAGCTGATAGTTAATTGACTGACTCTGGAACAATCCAAATTTCCATTCATCTCATGCCTGCACTTGACTCACCGTCGTAAAATTCTGCCCTTTGTTCCAATTTTGAAATCAACAAGATGTTCTTGGTCTGCAGTAGTGTTGGTGTAAGGTGGGAGATTTATGCCCGTTGTAAAAGGGAGATAATAGCCGTGGAACAATAGCGAATCTATCACAGACTCACAATTCAGGTGTTCGTTATCGACCTGCGAGAAGGGATGTAATAAAAAATGCTAATTAATTTCATCTCATCTGTAATTAATTTCCTAATCAATTGATCAATTACTTTAATTGCCGTTTCTAGCTGGAGAAATGTTCCTCATAGAGGAACACTTGAAGGCGAGGTAATTCATTGCGAGCCTTCACTCTTGTTTTATTGAAGGTATTTTCTTAATTAATCTCCTATAATTAAATAGAAAATAATAGGATTAGTTAATAAAATCCGGGATTACTGAGAGAGAAATAAATTCCTTTCGTTAGGTTGTGCTTTGGTTTAATTACTATTTTAAAGATTTTAATGGGAAAGCATCCATTGGCTGTCTGTAGTTTTTATAATGCTGTTCAGTTTGTTATTATGTGAACATCACTTTTAGAATGCAAATGTAAAATAAATCAGGATAGGACCTTTAACATTAAATTACATCTCTTGGGAATATGTGAAAATTCTTCAATATTCATGAACTCTGATGACCGTCTCTTAAGCAAATGTCACTCAAAAAGTCTAGATATGAGTCTAGATGTAGTAGCTAGACTAGTGGCTGAGTGATATTGCAATGGTAGAGTGCTTGGACTTTGCAGCCAAAGGCCCCGGGTTCAAATCCCATCCCAGGACCCAGCTTCAATGTATGTGAAAGTTACCTTTCTGATGTGATCATGATAGGATGCACTCTGTACCATGACAATACAGTGATCATGCTTGGTCTGGCAGTACCAGCTAGTGCTTGCAGGTTTACTGCAACATTCAGTGCTATGGATGTTGCCGGCTTCCTCCTGCCATAAACTGAAGAGCTGTGATATAGTTTTGAATTTGTTATGTTTGTGATTATGGTCATACTGTCCACATAGGAATCACTATAAATCCATCCACATTGATCACCAAGAATCACTACACCCCCACCCCAATGTTCACTATTGTTTTCTACCCCCATGATCACTATAAACCACCCCAATGATCACTATTGTTATCTACACCCATGATCACCATAAACCACCCCAATGATACTATTGTTATCTACACCCATGATCACCATAAACCACCCCAATGATCACTATTGTTATCTACACCCATGATCACCATAAACCACCCTAATGATCACTATTGTTATATAACTCCCATGATCACCATAATCCACCCCAATGATCACTATTGTTATCTACACCCATGATCACTATTGTTATCTACACCCATGATCACCATAAACCACCCCAATGATCACTATTGTTATCTAACTCCCATGATCACCATTATCCATCTCCATGATCACTATTGCCCAGTTTCACATTAATACCATAGGGGTTTAGTTTCAAGCTGATTGATACATACTAAAACCAATACACATCTAAACTTTTATATACATCATATTAAACCAAAACACTAAAACCAAAGCACATTTAAAGATTTGTATGCCTATTAAAACCAAAACACTAAAATGAAGATACGTTTAAAGATTGATACAACTACTAATAAACCAAACACCAACTGTCACGTGGGAAGTGACCCCACTACAATGGATAATGTGCACTTTTTAATATTAACCTTCATTATCCAATGCAATGGAATAGGATTATGATAAATTCAGTGTGGAGAAAAGAAAGAAACCCATTTTATGAAAACATTTATGGATCAGAAAAGATAAGATGTTTGTTTTCTTCTTGAATCAGTTGGATGCTCTATGTTCAGATCTGATATTGATCAAGTCACAGAATTGGGTTGCCTTCACACACGAGTCCATAATTAAGAATCAAATACTTTTTGTTAATTTTGAATTAAAATTTTTCACATTGATGAAAAACATTCATTTAAATCATATGTGTTAATATTTGCATTGCCAGTTTGAATTAACTCCATATAATTGTCTGGTCACTCTAGAATGTTAAATCTGGCTATTGGATTTCTTGATGTGTTTCATTATGGTGTCATGACACAATGTCGTGACTGACAGTTGGCACAATACAGTCAACACAACCCATCATACAGGCCGGCTCGTCTCCAAACACTCTCCGGACTCTCGAGTCGGACACTCTAGTCGGATACTCTAGTCGGACACTCTATGTTGCCAGAGCACCTAAATACAACTCTGTTTAACCTCCACTTAAATGTCTGTCCCTCAAAATTGTATTTTTTCCTCTATCTGCTAACTCATTGTGCATCTAGTCACTGGAAGAAATTCGATTGTGTTTTGGTAATTCAAATATTTAAAAATATGATCTAAATTAGTCTTGTCTAATAATAAAACTTGTATGACCGTTTACTTCATTAACTTCTCTGAATGCTCCAGGCCAAATGTTGTTATATTTTTAATTAAAATTTGAATGAATATGCAACCATGTTCTGTTATTTTGTGCAATTCCGATGGAAAGATTTCTTCTTAGAATAATATTATTAATTCAGTCATATATATTCCATTTGTCAGTAGATGTAAATAACACATGATACGAAATTGTAAATAATTAATTCCATTGTCATCCTCAAAGTTAATGTTCCTGCTTTGTCTCATCACTATTTCTGCAGACAGTCGAGATGTCTACATTGTTTCATCAAATTATTCTTCCTCAGTTGTCATGGAAAATACTTATCTTTTTTAATGCACCGAGTCTGTGATAGATTCGCTATTGTTCCAAGGCTATTATCTCCCTTTTACAACGTAAATACCCTTTTTAAAGTACATGCGTAGAAAGCAATAGTTGTGTAAATGATATCCTTTTAAAATTCAATTATTATTATGTATAGTATGTATATAATGAATATATTATTATTATTATTATTATTTATTATTATTATTAATAATAATAATATTATTATTAATAATAATATTATTATTTATTTTTTATTATTATTATTATTATTTATTATTATTAATATTATTATTATGAATAATATTATTATTATTATAACTACTACTACATGTACTGTTATAATATTAATTAATTTTCTTTTCTTTTTTAAAGTAAGTATAATGATTTTTTAAAGTTTTTGTTTGTTTTATTATTTCATTCATCATGCTCATTGGCATGTATTTTATCTTCCCATTAAACACTAATTAATAATTATAAGTATCATCTGTGAAAGACGTCAGTCATTTAGCACTCTTCTCCAAACTCTAATTAATAAATCTGCCGTATGTCAAGTAGTTTTCTCATTTACTGAGGGTGACGTCCTCATGGGGAAATATCACAGAAAACAAGTTGCTTAAACAAAACCAAATTTGCAGCTCAGATTTTGAGGTGGCAAAATATTGCTACCATTGTGTTGGGGAGTTTTAAGGACAAAAACCCTGTGACAACTTGATTGTAGAAGGTCCTATGGGATCTGGATTCTTCCTGAGGGGAATCTAGTTCCTGATTAGTTATCATAGAACCAAATTTAATGATTAAGAGGCAAAACGGATTGTAAGACTGTAGAGTTTGGAGGCAGAAAATTTCATTAACTACAAGCCTCCTATCAGATAGCCATTCCCATAAAAGAGGGCAAAACAGCACCAGCTTTGTTAGAGATTATTGTCAAGATGAAAAAAATGCTCTTGGCCATTTTCAAAGCAAAGAAGAAAGTTTTGAAAATAAGGAAAAATGAATCACTTATAAAGAATACATTGTGGTAAGATGACGGATGACATAATGATCTGATGTGGCATCCGTGTAACGACACTCTTCTTTCCTAACCCTTTGAAACCAAGTAAATCCTGAGCAGAGATGAATATTGCATTATGGGATTGAGTGGAGGTCAAGTGGGGTCAAGCTATACCAGTCATGACTCAATGCACTGAGGTCTGGTCATGCTAGTCCTGATATTGTCATCATATTTATCTGTGACATATCTCAATATTCCAGCAGAATTCCGTCTGTCAGAAAGCTTTACGTGATGGAACCAATCGGCTCTGGCGCATGAACTGGAATGCCTGGAAACATGTATGGTAATATTTGTCCAGGAAATATTAAATATACGATATGAGACCAGATCAGAGATATTGGGAAGTAATTGGTTTGAAGTGAGTGGTTTTACTTTGATTTCAATAGTATTTCAATATCATGGTGATTGGGTCATGGTAGGAGGAAAACCTGAAACAACTACATCAGCATCAGTTGATGTAAATAAACCATTTGTCATCATTCAAAATTGTACACATAATACAAAAGAAAATATCACAGTGTGAATAAATGTAAATTAATCATTAAAGTTTCTACCTGTGTATCCTACATCAGGTATAATTGGTAATTCAATATCTGCATTAACCCTTTGAGCAATCATCAAGACATACATATCAAAGGATTTACAGTATGGTTCATGATACATTAGTTTTTGTCTTGATCTGCCTTGAGAAGGGTTAAACCATGTGTTATTCTTCAGCTTTTATAGCATTACCATGATCTGCCATCAAATTGTCTACAGCATATGTAGGGTTAACAATATAATCCCATTGTTACCTGTTATCTGATATCATTAATCTTTAAAATTAGTGAATGGATATGCTTGAAATATACATACGGGTCATTAATAAATATTCTTGTAATTTTCAAACATTTCTCTGAGGATAATTGTAAAAACCACAATTATTATCCAGACTTGAAGGACAAAGGTCCAGCTATAAAACAGAGATGTTAGTTCTATAATTCCTCAATGACACACAAAGCCCTGTAACGTGTGTTCAACATATTCAACATTTACAATTGGGATTAGAATCTAAATTAGTCGTATAAAAACAACCCTGTCCTATTGGTCTGATCAAGTTTGTTATGTCCATGGCATTTCCCCTTAATGAGGGTTGTATTTTATCAACTTGAAAAGTTTACAAATTGATCCATAAAGTTCAAATTGACTATGATCTTGCTACAACCCTGCCGTCCCAAGGGAATAAAATATGGTTTAATTTCCAATTGTATGAGAATCTATTGTTATATTCCAAAACTGTTTCTTCACTAAGTTGATATTAATTTAATAGAAATCTGATTACTCGGAGAAGATCGGCAGCTATTGGCTGCGACTGAGCCATCTGTAATACTGGCGAGTCACGATGACGATAAAATGTCACTTTATTGAATATTTCTGTGACAGATTTAAACATGTCTTTTGCTATATCAGGGTTTACTGCCTACCTGTCCAGCACCATGGAACACAGCCGACCAATCTGGGAACCGATGGCGCTAAACAATGGCACCATTATTGTGGTTTATGATTTTTTAATTGGTGTAAAATGTTGCATTTATATCGTTTTATCAAAATTGATGAGGACTGGGGTAACGTACGGGCCAATAAAACACTGTCCAACCACAGCGCTGCTTTTGTGACTGCAGCTAGTTAAGGATACTGCCGTCACCCATGGCTGCCATCAAAGACTTCGTGGCGTTCATTAACTGCATAATTATGGTATTAATTAACACCACTGGTCCCATATTTTTGTGGGTTAGATAAAAGGAAGGTGTCCTCATTACGACCCCTGACACGTCTCGATTGTGTTTTCAGTAGTGTAAGTGAATTTTATGCCTCAGGTTCCTGAAGTAAGGGCAGGTTCCTGGTAACAAAGAAACATGGCAATTGTAAAATAACACACGCTTGAAAGGACATAACTTTGTTAAGAGACACGTCTTCAGAAGGAGACTTGTTTTGTGGACAGAGTTGCTATTTCTTGGATGTAGAAATTAACCAAAATGTTCATTTAGTAGGATAGCATACATGTTGTAGGATAGCATACATGTAGTATGGATAGCATGCATGTAGTAGGATAGCATACATGTAGTAGGATAGCATGCATGTAGTAGGGATAGCATATGTGTAGTAGGATAGCATACATGTAGTAGGATAGCATACATGTAGTAGGGATAGCATACGTGTAGTAAGATAGCATACATGTAGTATGGATAGCATATGTGTAATAGGGATAACATACATGTAGTAGGATAGCATAGATGTAGTATAGCATAGATGTAGTAGGACAGCATACATGTAGTAGTAGGATAGCATACATGTAGTAGGATAGCATAGATGTAGTAGGATAGCATACATGTAGTAGTAGGATAGCATACATGTAGTAGGATAGCATACATGTAGTAGGATAGCATACATGTAGTAGGATAGCATACATGTAGGCGGTAGCATGTCAGACAACAAACCTGGGTCTTAGATTGAATCCTGTTTTAGGAAGAAGCACAGTATCTTCTGCAGTGATTTACACATTTTATGTCATGCGCAATATTTCATTCTCATGTGTATGCTAATGGTGGGAGGAAAACCTGAAAACAACTCAGTGTTACTATTCTACCCATAAGCCAGGCTGATACAGATGAAGAACGGATGATAACTGTGCACCATGTGCTGAAGTACAATCTAGATATGTAGTTCTTTGGCATTGAGAATATATTTACATGTAGTTATTTACATGTAGTTATTTACATGTAGTTATTTACATAGTTATTTACATGTAGTTATTAGTAGGTTACAAACTCAATTTTCTATTTTATGGTCAAACGAATAAACCATTTTTGAGTCTGAATGTAACAAGCATCTCTCAGATGCAGCAATTTCATCTATTATTCCATTGTAACATTTTCCACAAATTATTCTCAAGTCATACGAAACAATGCTAGCTCGCCAAGGTTGATCCAAAAGAAAAATTGTTTGTGAAAAAATAGCTGAACTAGCTAAAGTATTAAAACCATTTCAATGTTTGTGTAATTGGTAGCCAAAAAGTCTTGAAAGCAGTTAACATGACATTTCCATTAAAAGTTCCATAATACAAAGCCTTGAGATATCCCTGATCCAGGGACAGTTTGGACCTTGGACTCCAGACATCAACGGCCCAAAAGTTTTAATTACTCCTTCCCTGGAAGTCCTGCCCAGGGCTGTTCCAGGAGCTCAAAGTAATTAGGCCGTAATTAAGACCAGCATCCATTGTTCTGTGCACTGTGTGGTGACAGATCAGGTGAAAACCGTGGGATGTGATGACTTGAAAAGTGGAACGTGGGATGTGATACGGGTCCCAGAGATGGGTTATATGGGATATAATTGGGTCATTGGTGCTACATTGTATGTTGTAATGGTTACCAATTGGTATTGGTGGTTATTATTTGTCATTGGTGGATCTGATGTGTCATACAGTAATAGTTATGAGAGGATATTATTCATTGGTGCTGTATGGTGTGTCATTGTAGTTACTATAGGACAGTATCGGACATTGATGATATATGTTATATCATGGTAGTTAAAAAAGAATATTATTGAACTTTGGTGCTTCTGATTTGTCATGGTATAGTTACTAGATGGCAGTATTTAGCATTGGTGAAATATGGCATGTCATGGAATTAACTAGAGGACAATAGTAGACATTGATGTCATATGGCATGTCATGGAATGAACTAAAAGACATTAGTAGACATTGATGTCATATGGCATGTCATGGAATTAACTAGAGGACATTAGTAGACATTGATGTCATATGGCATGTCATGGAATTAACTATAGGACATTAGTAGACATTGATGTCATATGACATGTCATGGTAGTTACTAAAGGACATTATTAATTATTGGTATGTCATGGTGCAGTGTGCTAGTTACAAAAGAACACTATTGGATATTTACTTTGATTGGTGCAAATCTCTGTACCCACCTATCACAATTGTATTATAACACCGACAAGACATTCTGAGAACACACAATTACGTGTAAAATATAAATTATTAAAACCTTGAAAATACTGAACAAATCAGCTGCTGACAGTTATGTCACATTAGGTCACTGTATGACATGACAGTTATGTCACATTAGGTCACTGTATGACGTGACAGTTCCGTTAAGCTCAGCCTCTGTCACACTTAATGAGAAGTTTTAAATTAATGCTTCTGATCTCAAAGGGCTCAATTAGTTGATTGTACCTCACTCTGAGAAAATACCCCAACCAATCGCCTTTAATAATGGACTTCAGTACTGGGCTATTTTCCTCTCCACTAACTCCCATTGTAATACTGATAGTGGCAATTGCAACAAAACATGCTAACCAACCCTGTTTGTTTTTATTTCTTTGAAGTACTTTATGTAATTGCAAAGAGTATTTTTGTGATGATAGCTCCTCAAATTGTATCCACTGTCTGGAAAAAAGGCGTTGGGATGAAATTTGGCAACTAATTGTTTAGAAATAAGGCCAAAGGGGCCTACCATCTGTTCTGTACTGTAGATTCTCACCCAGTGACGAGTGTCGTGTCATGCCATCATGTGACAATGTTTCAGTTTACACCCGCCCAGAAACAATAATACACTTGATTAACCAACGGCCACTAGGAAATTAAAAACAGCAAATTGGTTGGAATAATATGTTTTAGTTATTCCAAAAGTTTCTGTGACCTTCAGGCTTGTAATAGTCGTTACTGGAATGAATTAATCTCTTAATGAATTTTAAATTAAATTTTCACTATGACAAAAAACAGCTTCTTGTGTCTCAGCTTTTAGCAAGTTATGCTCGCATCTTAATATCTCTTCATTATTTGTATTAAAATCTGCCAAGAATATTACAATGTTGGTTCAGTGTACTGTGGGGCCAATTATATTCTGTTCCATAGTTTTGGTGTACAGCAAGGTGTTATATTCCTTCCTCTACTCTTTACTGAAAGATATATCAATTACATGTATTATGTGTTGTCTCTATTGCATATTGTCTCATTTCATTGTGATTCTCAAGTCTCTTATCCTTGTCAAAGTATAAAATAATTTTATTTGTGCAATGTATTGTCTAGAGAATTAATTCATGATGTATAGTACTTGTTTTAGTTCAACATCAATTTATGAGGCAGCAATTTCCCTGGACTAGTTGTAATTGCATCTAAACAAATTCCAAGATGTTGGATACTCCCAGCATTATAATATTAATTTCTATTTGCATTAATTTTCTATCCTCTACAAACAATTAGCATCTAAAAATAACAAGAAGTGTTCCGATTTATGTACAAATCGATTTACATTGAACAAAGAGATATCTCCGTTAGTAATTGTACCCATTGAAGGAGGCTCGGACCATGTGTCCAAATGTCCAGTGTGGTCAAGCCAACCCCTAGGGGACAGTCTCGGCCTGACCCCTCACAATGCCTGGGCCCATATTAGCACCAACTGCATTTACAGGGTTTGCAATTCCAGGACTAAAGCCCCTTGAACATGATACCATTAATTTGTGGATCCCTTTAGGGCCCTGATATGGGGCCTGGCCATCGTACAAGTGTGGCCAAAGTATGCCCAGAATACAAATAAGCAGATTTGTGTCAAGCCATAAAATATGATTAATTTCCTATGTATTGTTTTTTTTGGGTCATTCTTGACATGTTTAAGAATAGAAGTAGAATGAAAAGGTTCTCAATATTGACAAACATGGAATATTATTTTAAGGTTTGTGAATTTTGACGTCTGTATGACACTTTTAATTATATCGCTGTCTGCCGAGACTAATTAAAGGTCTGAGGTAAGGATACAAAGCATCAAAAAAGAGTTAAGATTAAAAGAAAAAGAAGAAAAAAATGAACTGAACAATCATGTAACTTAAAGATAATTTAAAGTCAAAACTGTTAGATGGTCTTTGATGGACAGAGATTGAAGATGTCTGACTTGGTCTTTGAACTCCATACCTGACCAGGTGTGTCATTAGCAGAATATTGCATGTCATGAGGATCACTGGAGACTCGCAGGAATACTGGAGCAGAACATAGTCTAATTCTTGAAGGAACTGCAGCAGGAACTGGTTAGTCCAACCTTGATTAGAAATCATCTGTATTTAGTGTTCTGATGTCACATTTACCAGAGATGGGGGCAGGGAAAGAAGTGTTTTCATACCATGCTGCAAAATTTGAGTTTGAGTTTTCATTCTACATTTCTAGATTTTCTATATGTAACGAACTTAATCATATTCTCTGAATAGACTATAAATATTCTCTGCATATAACTATCAGTATTCTCTGCATATACTAATATATATTTTACCTATCAATATCCTCTATCTAACTACCTTATTCTCTGTATATCTACCTGGTAACTGTCAGTATTTTCTGTATACTAGTATCTAGTTATGAGTATTCTCTGTATATCTAACTAGCGTATAAGTATTCTCTGTATATATAACTAACCTGTCAGTATTCTTTACAGATTTCAAGATATTTAGAAACATTAATCCAAACACTTCCTAATTTAATCTTGGCACCTCCACACAAGACAAGTGTTTTTACTGCAGTCCATACACACAGAGATCCCTTCCAATGTCAACAAGGGCAACTGGAGTCCCTAATATGATAACAAAACCCTACTTGGACCAGAACATACACACATGACCTTAAATTCAATACACCTTCAGAAATACACCATACAGTGTTCCATGCATCATTCTCTCCTCAGCAGCCCTGAACAAGCATAAATTGTCGAATTGACAACTTTTTCATTGTCCAGGTGTGTGTGCGCGTGCACGTGCCTGTGACCTTCACCTTGGGAGGACAGCGGGTCGCACGAGCAGGACATTGTTTATGAAGTGTGCAGCGCTCCTCCCAGTGTTTGAACGAGTCTTCCTCCTCTTCTGGTAGTCCCCCTTTCCCTCGTAAATTAACCAAGGCAAATATTAACATGCTTGGTGCTTATCGACAAGCTTTGTTACAGATTATAGCTCGAGAATCTGGTCAAATCCTTTAATAATGTCGCCAACGTCCGTGATGCCAGTGCCCGACTGATCCATCAAGATTGTCATCTTTTGTTGGAATGATATATAATAGGTTCTTTTCGATTTTTATTAACCTTATTCTTGTTAGAGGCAACATGAGATGCCCTGTGGAGCCATGATTAATCCAGCTAGGACAGAATCAAACATGCTTCTCATCATTGGATGACATATTTTTTACAATTTTTTTGTATTATAGCTGGACATTGATATTATATTTTCTGATAGTAATCGTAGCAAGATTAATAGGATAGCTATCTATAGTGATAATATAAGAATAATTGCGACATGTTTGGAATTGTTAGTGTTTATACATCTACTCTTGACTTCTGGAATACAGCTCTGTGATGTGTTTGTTAAATTAGACATCAAATTGATTCTCATTGCAATTTATGCCATTGAAACCTTGTCTTCAAAGACTGGAATAATTACCAAGCTTTTACCCCGCTCAATACCAGCCAGCTTTTTTAATTTACGATAATTACATATCCTTATGAAATAAAGTTAATTACGTGTTTCGCAAGTAAATTTACCCAGCGCCAATATTTCTGCTCGTAACGTTGATGAATTATATTGTAAATTGTCCAATTTATGGATTAATAATACTAATCCATAATTTGTGAAATAGTTCACGGATTCATAGATTCTGAAATAATACAATTACGGACTCGCAATTTACTTAGCAGCTTATGAATACTTGCCTGTTCATATTTGCAAAGAGCTGACAAATATCCTGGTTCATGTGAATGACAACAAGCTAATGCATTCTTATCAATTTTACCTTCATATCACCACATGTCTGCATTAAGATAACAATTGTTAACACTAACTACTGACATTATCTCACCAGTGTGTTCATATCACCAGATATCACCTAATAACATGATATTGTGTCCTAGCGACCAATGGACAAACGGCATTAAGTAGTGATACTGTGAGTCTACAGGAGGTTCTTGGAATGTTGGCACAATACTGAACTTGATGAACATGAGAGAGAGAGAGAGAGAGAGAGAGAGAGAGAGAGAGAGAGAGAGAGACGAGAGACGAGAGAGCGAGAGAGAGAGAGAGAGAGAGAGACATTGATA
>JAUTBT010017014.1:0-22081 GCA_032361225.1 Lepetodrilus schrolli
CACACACACACACACACACACACACACACACACACACATACACATACACACACACACACACACACACACACACACACGTCTTGCACAGCACCAATTTGTCGAAGACTAATATGGAGTATTTATAGAACATTCAATTTAATCTTGCTTCTAGTAAACCTCATTAGTGCGATCAATGAAATGAGTTACCTCCCCTTAGCTGTAGCCGTTTCGACTTAGGAATTCATTGATTGTCATTTATCTGACTTGACAAGGAAAGAATGCAATATGCATCAATATTAAAAACCGCTGGCCATGATAAAAAAACAAAACTAAAAGTATTCACTAAATGAAGCGGATAGTTTGTAAATAGACAATAAAACGAAGATGGTCGAGTGCCCAATATAATAGGGTGATATTCAAGGACACTTGGCAACATGCATAAATAAACAGTGAAATTGACATTCTTTTGTTGTTGGCTTAATGTCCATCGAATGAGATATAAACCAACATGGCGACATGATGCACTCTGGGAATGATCTATATTCAGGGAAATATGATTCACCTTGTTTATGATACTTACAACTTATAATTTTTCAATCAAATTTCTCTCGAAATATAACATAATATATAACATATATAATTGAATATGTCTATATAGAGATTAAGTGAATGAATTGGGAAAAAACCCATATCCATGTATATTGATCTTCATTTCATGAACTGGTAGATTCATGTTATAAAACTAGTTAATGACATTAGCAATACATGCACCGTATAAAGTTATCGCAGTAAATTGTACATTCCATTCGACATATCCATTGTCAATTTCATTATCAATATTAGGCACAAATACAAACTAAATGTTTAAACAATATTGATATTAAAACAATACAAATGTCCTAATTAATTATGTAATTAAGTTGTTGTTTTTATTAGACATTAAACAGTAAAAAATAGACACATAATGAACAGCAATCCCATCGATTCTGATATTTCAGCCATTCGAGATGACAATTAATGTGAATATTTTATGCAAATACGAATTCTATTTGTGTCTCTGCAAACATTTCATCCTGGGCAAATATGAACGGGACCGATATAACAATGTCCCTTACTATCCTGTTCCTATACAAACAGGAATGTAAGAATTGAATAATTCAAAAGAGCTAAGAGTATATGTAACATGTAACATGTAACCAGACTCATTTCTGTTGTAATCTCTGGTAACGTAAACAATCAGATCTTTGTAAGGATCCAATTGCCCAGAAGATATCATTCATTGCAGTAGGACGGGATTCAACGATCCGTCAATTAATTACATCGTGGCTTATGTAGAGTACCCAGTTACTTGGGGAAATTGACAAGTTGTGATTGCAAGATCTACCCAGGACTTAATAATGTGTTGCAATGGACGTGCGAAAAAATGAAAACAACGCAATATACATCATGGTCACTAAATTTTATCAGCAAATTTTTATTTAAAAATCTACACATTTTATTTTAAATTTCACAACTAAGTTTATTAGCATGATCATGTATATATAATGTATCTATCAGATTATTTCCATGCCAGAAAATGCAAACATAATAGTTATTAGTTTAATAAGGCCATAGTTATTTTATTCCCTAGTTTACGGATTCGCAGACCATATTTTTTTCCACTTTGGAAAATAAAACTAAGTATTTTTATTACTTTGAAAATAATTGTGCATTTAAAACAGAACAATTCATGTGTACTGGTGCTTATAACAGGTATACTGGCTAAATATACTTATTACCTGTCAACCGACCATTCATAATCTCCAATTATTATTATTTTTATATTGTACCCGACTGACTGGCCGAAATATCAAACTATATTTATTATTATTTTCAACCACCTGAGCTAAAATTATCACATAAAAACATATAAACCAGGGAATAAAATAACTATGGCCTAAGTATATTATCTAAAATCCAGATATTGTGATTAAAATTTGACAAGTATGTTAAGCTAGGGAAAAATATATCTATAAAATTTATATGACGCCCTATTGCCAATGACAGCAGTACTCTGTTCTAAATATAATACCAGTTACTTGTTCTAAATATAGACTGACCCACTTTTTTCCCCCTGTAGATAGTTTTTTTTAAATTTTGAACACAAATGATGAGACATTGGATCCTGTGGGAGGGAATTTGTGCATAAAGCTGACATAATAAGAGGGTAGGTGTAATTAAATAGGAGCAAAATATATCATATTTCTAGATTGGTAAAAACACCCCAAATATGGGAAATAGAGTTGTATCAGTTGATGTAGTCTATAATGACTTAAGAGACCTTTGACCTATAAAATAATGAGTGCCACTATGATAGCACTATATATACACTAGGACATTATATCAGATTATTTCTATTATATCAGATTATTTCTATTATATCAGATTATTTCTCAGATTATTTCTATTATATCAGATTATTTCTATTATTCAATCAATATTTAATATAGCTGCATCTTATATATCAATGGAACTATCACCTTGAAAAAGTATACCTGTTGACATGATATTAAATTTCCTAATAAATGACCAAACATACTAGGATGGGATTTCAGTAATGGCTGACATTGACATTGTGTTATGTAAATTGATTTATGTAAACCACAAAATGGATTTCCAGTGTGCTGTGATAAGGGATTTGGAAATCTACTGCAAGCTTCCACAGAAGCTTGATGATCTTACATGATCAATAAGTAGGTGGGCCCACCAGCATATATATATATATATATATATATACACACACACGCATGCACGCACGCACGCACACACACACACACACACCGCACGCACACACACACACACACACACATATACTAATGCATCAATACATAGAAAACAACTTGTACAGTAAAACACATGTTAAGATTAACCCTAAATAAGTACTTACATAAACTGAGAGGACATAGATACAAACCAAATTGTGTTTTTTGTCTCCGAGTCTAACGTGCAAACCAATGAAATATCACAACCTTTTCAATTATTAATATTATTCACAACAAATACAATTCACAATAATTACTGTCAGTACCAGCCAGTGCTCACAGGTTTACTGCAACATTCAGCATTATGGATGTTGTCAGTTTCCTCCTGCCCTAAACTGACAAGCTTGAAATTGAGCTATATTAAATATTGAAATGAACATTGATCAGTTTGCTTACAACCCAACGTAAATACATAACATGGGGATTTCGACAAACACCAATAAATATATGTATATAGATATACTATACACTTGCATGTGGACCGTTGAGGGTATTATTAGTAGGGAGGTCAGAGATAGCAGCCATTATTTTGTTCATGCATCATCAGTGATATGGTTGTCTGAATAATTAAACAAGTAAAGAAATAATAACTATATTTCATTATGTATGACTTCACACACGACTGATAATTTTTGCTCAGCCGAAATGCATTATAAATTGTGCTGTCATAAGTGTAAAAATTAATATGGTTAATTGTTTTCCTATATTCCTGAATAAAACCTAGACTCTATATCTATATTCCTGAATAAAACCTAGACTCTATAATCTATATTCCTGAATAAAACCTAGACTCTATAATCTATATTCCTGAATTTTAGTAAACAGTCCTGTGAACAACAATAACAGGAACAATAATACAATGTTTTTTGAAGATTATAAAATATAAATCAGACTTTTCACAGCTTAGCATTATAAACAAGCTTAGAGCATCCTTAGCATACCAACACTGTCTAAAGTTAACCAGACAACACTGAATGATTATCATTGACCCTACTATCATCTATGCAACCCTACTTACTTATCAACCCAAATTGTTGGTTTTGCAATGACCTTGCCATCCCAGGTTTTTCTCCAATCCTAAAACTATTCCTACAAGTGTAATCTCAATGGGAAAGTAGAATCTCAATGGGAAAGTAGAGAAAGAAAGAAACAAAGAGAGAGAGAGAGAGAGAGAGAGAGAGAGAGAGAGAGAGAGAGAGAGAGAGAGAGAGAGAGAGAGAGAGAGAGAGAAAGAGAAAGAGAAAGAGAAAGAGAGAAGATAGAGAAGAGAGAAGAGAGAAGAGAAAGAGTGAAAGAGAGAGAGATAAGAGAGATAAGAGAGATAAGAGAGAGAAGAGAGAGAAGAGAGAGAGAGAAGATAGAAGAGAGAGAGGAGAGAGAGAAGAGAGAAAGAAGAGAGAAAGAAGAGAGAAAGAAGAGAGATAGAAGAGATAGAAGAGAGATAGAAGAGAGATAGAAGAGATAGAAGAGATAGAAGAGATAGAAGAGATAGAAGATATAGAAGAGAGAGAAGAGAGTGACAGTGAAAGAGAGAGAAGAGAGAGAGAAGAGAAGAAGTAAGAGAGAGAATAGAGAGAAAAAGAAAGAGAGAGAAGTGACAGAAAGACAGAAATAAAGAGATACCATACAGAATTTTAAAAAATGGAGAATAAAAAATGAGGAATCAAGACGGTGAAATTACAATCGATTTGATGAAACTGACATTGATCAGTTCATAGTAAGTGCTGCAATTAACAAGGCTACAGTTGCCACATTGACAACTTTCTTCTGTGTTGACGTGAACTCAGATTGGGCAGGTGTAGCTGCGAAGGTGAAGTTAGCAGTGGACAGGCAATAGATCAAACACCAGCATGCCTTTGTTATCCCAGTCCAGTGCAGCAGGTAACACATGACCATTTGTCCAGTTTAACCAATTTGAAATCAACAAGAAATCCAATGACCACACGAATAATGAATAAACTTGAGAAAAAAAATCTGAACGTGCACGGTTTAAAAATAATAACTCAACATTAGTTGAAATGTATTCAGTTATGTTTAGTTGGGGTTTTTTTAAATTTGGTATTGCATACCAGTTATAGGCAAAAGTGATTGTAAATCTGTGACAATGATTTTTTTTTAAGGAATATCCCAAAAGCATTTCCTGTAACATTAACACTAGACTTGTAATCTACTAAAATAATTACTTTTAAATTAATGGGTGTAAATATTGAACTACAAAATGCAAACACAATACTTCATTAATGAATGAATGAATGAATTAGTGCTTTAAGTCGCAGCGGAAATATTTCACCCATACGTGACAACATTAAAAAACATTCACATTAAATAGGAAACAAGAATGTTTTTATTGTTATTAATATTTTTTGTATTATTTGGGATAAACAATCAGCCCAAACATCATGTCTTACAGTTTAACATCATCCCCTGCATCATGTCTTACAGTTTAACATCATCCCCTGCATCATGTCTTACTGTTTAACATCATCCCCTGCATCATGTCTTACTGTTTAACATCATCCCCTGCCAGCCTACACTGTTATCTCAAGATATGTACTGTTAATAATTTATCTCCCATTTGCATTTATAAGACAAACACACATGGAGATATCCCAACTTTTCTGGCCAAAGATGGTTCCTCCATAAATAAATATAAATTGCATATAATATATACTTTTCAAATCTTTGCATAGAATATCAACTTTCCATTTCAGCATATCAGTCAAATTAAAGTGATAAAATAATCTTTGCATATGTCAAAGGTTACTAATGGGGGTTATTACATATTCTGATTCAACTAGATATATCTTTCCCTGACACATATAAATGTTTTGTTTTTTTTCTATAGATTTATTACTAATTTAAATATGATTTTTTCCTAATCAATATTGAGCACCATTCTGAATCATGATATAACATGACAATGACGTCAGTTTTATGTGAGAATTCCCTCCCAATATCTCATCATTATCTGCGTTAACAATAAAATGGTGTTCAGTGGGGAAAATAGTGGGTCAGTCTATATTTAGATCAGATTACTGTTGCTATATTTAAACCAGAGCAACTGCTGTCATTGGCAATACAACATATTATTATCATAGATTTCTTTTCATATGATTTCCTCGGTTATAATATGATAAATAAATATACAGTGAATCTGGCAATCTGATTGGTTCATGTGACCCCAAAACATGGCATTCATATTTTGATGTATGAAATTTTCTTAGGCCACTCCCACAAAAGATCTACTTTTGAAATGTTGGCAAACTTGTACTGAGAAATGAAGGTAACTGCACAACGTTCAGTGCAAACAGAACACGAACCCATTCTATTCTATTTGCAATACTGATTGCCCTTTATTTTACATATGAGGGATTTTCGTTTTTTTCTGTTCAAACCTTGATGAAGGTAACTTTAATGGTCTCAATAGTAACCTTGCTCGATTTTCAAGAAAGTCCTACAGATAGTCGGGGCATAAATCGAGGCATATGCCGTTATTTAGGCAAAGACTACAGTACAACCATTGCCTGAAACACAGGTCAGAGTTCAAATTGCCAACAATATTAAAAAATATAAAAAAATTCTGGTATACCTATACCCACGTTATAAAGGGGAGATGAGTGTGAATGGTGGCTTACTCATGGGGTTTGAATGAGAATAGACAGACTATTTATCACAGGTTGAATAACATGCTCAATCTCACTATCTGCTTTCAATGGCTATGCAGACTATCACACTGATGCTCTCATTAATCCAAATAGATTTAAATCTGGTTATCTAAATATAATATTTACAAACCAAGACCAGCGAAATTATAACCATAGGAAATATTATTTCATTTAGAAAATAAAAACTGTAAATGATTTGCTGTTTTTCACCGCAGCATGAATCATTCAACTATACACTACACCCACAATAATGTACATATCTATTGCTATTAACAGGGTTGAAAGCATATATTTGGGGGTATAGAGTGAATGTTAAAAGTACACTACATTATAGATAGGATATCTTGTTAAAAGTACACTACATTATAGATAGGATATCTTGTAAAATTTTGATCATTAGCCAAGATTATTGCCTCTGATTAAAAAAACTCCTCTTGTAAGATTTCTTGAGATTATTCAGGTATATTAGCAAAGAGTAATTACTAAATTTCAAGGTAATCTGATATTGTAGCTAGTAGCATGGCCTAAGTATCAAAGCATAACAATGCATTATATATTCTTTATGTTTTAGTTTTAGGGGGATCCATTTGCAGAATATGTAGTGGGCTTATAATACAGAATAGGCCCACTTTGCTTATCTTTTGAAAAAGGGTGGTGGGCTTATACCCATATATGGGCTAATACCCCACGATATACGGTAAATATTTCATATTTTCATTTTTTCATTTACCCTGCTCACAATCTGGAATAACACTGACTGTAAACTACCTGAATGAGATGAAAAAGAAGAAAAAATATTCTTTTTACAAATATTTCCTGCGACACTCTATTCTGAAATAGCACGGCGTACTATAGTGAATCGATTTACACATCAATGTATAATGCTACTCCATTATTCCATTGTCTAACGGTTTCTCTTAACTACAGCTTGTTGGGCCAATACTGAATTGTAGAGTGTATCGCATCGTATTTTTGTATTTTCTCGGATTGTGATCTGTAAACATATGAGGTACCTGACCTCTCACCTACAGGTGTCACTTTGTTCTGCCCTCCCCCCCTCCATCGTCCATTGCGCTATTGCCGACACCCTTCCTTGCTATCTACATCATTTGCATACCAATACATAGCGACATTTACACACATGCCACACTTCAACATGGATGAATCAAACCAGCGTATTATTACACAAGTGTAAATTGATATCATAAGTAAAATTATGAATATTTCAACAGGTATACTCATTACAAGATATTTTTCATACCACTGAATAATTTCTGAACACACATATAATTTAAATTTATCATCAATAAAGTTTTACAATATTTCCAAACTATCCTACCATTATCATTATAAATATTCCGAATTCCACTCAGAATTTTAACACCAAATGAAAATTCTATTATGAACATTTTATTGGATATTTAATTGAAATTTGTGATCACAATTCAAGGCTATGTACTGAGAAAGCAAACAATGTGATTATAATATATGTATGTATATAGTCACAGCTGAAAAATTGGCACCTATACAGCATGCCTCATTATACAGCTGAAATTGGGAATCATCAATTACCCTACTGTTGCACAAGAATGAAGATAATCAGATGTGAGTCCCAGTAGTACAATGGAGGACTACTATCCAGCTTCTAGTTATAGGGAGACTGGTTGGTAATAATCATTGGTGTAATAATGAGGTGGTCATTTTTGTGGTAATATAGTATCCATCAGTCCCACTGTGCAGGTATTTCAAAGTTTACAATGGGCTGTGTGTACTTTCTTTATAGACGGTGTATACGGTACCTGGGACTAAGAATACACACATTTTTCATAACCTTTCTGTTCTTTTCATGATTTCGCATTTTCGGATAGATTACAATGTTCCACTTTTGTGTTCAAATATATCGGGTTGAATACAAATACGGAACAGTTTGTAGAATGTTTGTAGAATTTTTCTTTTAAATTGTTATTTTTTAAAATGTAAAATATATTATTGTCGAAGTACACTTTTTTTTCACAATTACAATTTCATGTATGATATTTTGGGATTTTTTTTTTCAGAATTAGATTAAATATGACCTATACAAATCCAAGATATGAAATAATTTGAACATAAAATGCATCATGTAATAATACTATGAAGTAGAACATATATCATGTGAGATTTTCCTGAATACGACACTTTTCTGTTAATCCCTATTGTACATGTACATTTATTTTCTACAAATCACTCCATGATAGTATTATATGAGAATAAATTCCAATGGTGTTCTTGTTATTGTTTATTCATGACTGGCTGTGATAATTCAAGATGGTATTAAACACAAAGTAGATGTAATGAAAGTTGGAAAAGGTTAACATAAAACATAATACATTAAAACAAGTTTTTAATCTGCTTGACTGACAGCTGCTATCAATCAAATGTCAATGTTGACATCCACAATACAGAAACATACATGAGGATTTTATTCCAACTTTAACCTTTGCAATATTCAGCCATGAACAGTTCTGGCCAAAAATAAATGCAATGCCAAATCAAATCAAATGGATGACTAATATCATAGACGATGGCAGAGAAATCTAGTGGGATTTCATAATAATAACATGATATGGTAGGTCTAGATTAAGGATATTAGATTTAATTTATACTGAATCAATGGAGATCACAATGCACATGATGTTATACGAGACAATTCTACAAAGTTAATCAAAAACTAGATCCAGCGGGGGAGGGATGAAAGTAAATTATATTGATTTGTATTTATATAGTATGAAAGGAGCTACTGAAATGCTTTCCTTTTGTTCTCCAGAAATCTAGACTTGTTCATGGTGGATATTTTCAATGTGAGTATATGGGTGAGAAGAAGGTGGCACACAGCCCAGCCAGTGCAATGTAATGTCCATGTGAGGATATTATTTAAATGTTGAATATTTTATAATTACAGAAATTATATGATTAATACTCTTTCAGCAAAAAAAACAACAACATACATCAACAATAACAGTGTACATGATGGCACACGGGGAATACATATATGAAGTACAACGGCACACATTCCTAAATTATATTTTTATACTAACAAAACATTAATAATAGTGAGAAAATGATCAGTAAACACCACTTTAGTTGGACTATGGCATAGATCTACATTTATAGTGATATTTTTATATAAAATTATAACATTTAATAATAATAGCAAGAATTTAAGAATTGATTGATTGAATTGGTGCTTTACGTTGCAGCAGGAAGATGAATTCTAGAAACAGATTGTTAAACATCAGTTTAACTTTGAGATGGGTGAAATTAAATGTAACCAAACAGTGATCAGTGGTTAGGATGCTATGATTATGATTGACAAATGAAATGGACAAGCATTCGTTGCCATCATGCCTGTTGTAGATTGCAGATCAAAGCAGATCGATTTTCCCCAACACCACTGTAAAATTGAGGCTACAAATAGATCCTGGTCGCTTCATAATTAACACATATCTCTGTTACAATGAACAAGAAAAATCTGCAGTCAATAACCACATTAGCATCAATCACTTTGTTATTAAAGACAGATATTGTTTACTATGAATGGCAGGCTTAGTCTGCATGAGAAAATTTAATCAGTTTGTGATGGGTTTTCACTTTTAAAAAAAGAATATTAGTGTGTGTGTGTGTGTGTGTGTGTGTGTGTGTGTGTGTGTGTGTTGTTTCTTTGTATGTGTATATATCATATTAGTAACCATCTCATAGCATGAAGGCAACCATATATGCCCAGTAATTGTAATCATATTAAAACATCTTTTTCAAAGACAAACAAGAAATGTCTTACAGCATTATTGATTTATCTCCAATTTTCTTTAAAAACACAATTCTTCCCCTGTGTATATATTAAAGCTCTAATTGCTATTTAGGACATCAGCCGAATAACAAAAGGAAAAGAACCGGAGATCTTCAAAATGAATTTCCTGTTACAGAATTATGTTATGACACAACTGTATATCTACATCACAATCCTTTATCAGGCTTGAGCCATAATCTTCACAGTTAATAATAACCACAGCCGATGACCTATATACAATAAATAAACCACCACATTTTGTCAATAGCCTAACCTAGGGGTCATATAATGAAAGCAGCCCATATTGTTCTGGTCTGTAAATGCCTGCAAGATGTCATAAATTGGGATATTTCTATTGCTTTCAGTCAGCCACATAATTATAAACTAAAATCTATGGGGACTAGTGCATATAATTATTGTCTTATCTATGTATAAAGGTATGTTGATTTATACCATTTTTATTGGAATATAATAAATTTAAAACAAAAATTTTATAATCAAATTAAATATTTGGAGAAAAAAAAAAGATTAATATATTTTATTATTGATTGTAGTAGTTTTACAAGTTCAGAAATAATGAAATGAAACTAATACATATTTGATTATAATTCACGTATAATGTATTAATAGTATTAAATAGAACCATGTCATCTGAGATACTGAGATAGCCATGTATGAAATATAGCCAGCAACAGTGCAGCTCATAAAACCATTAATACAATTGTGCAGAAAACATTGTATGATTAAGCTCTGGCTTCTCCAAAACCAGTGACCAAATAAAGCAATTCAACATGAAGTCCACATAACTGGATAACAGATGTGCAAATGAGATTGATCAATAGCCCTGGGCAATGGCGCTTTGACAGAAGCTTTAGCATCTACTGCTTTGGCATCCACTACTTTAGCATATCTGACTTTAGCATCCACTACTTTAGCAGCTACTAAATCTGAGTGCAAGTTTATTAAAGACCTTTGACACAAATAATGTGACTCATTGTTTCCTACTACTTATACCATAAACATCCACCAATAGTTATTTGCATTGCCGATGCCATTTGATAAGCTCTTTGTCATATTCCATTGACTTTTATCTGAGTGGTATATGAATATATCATTATCTGAGTGGTATATGAAATTGACATTTATCTGAGTGGTATATGAAATTGACATTTATCTGAGTGGTATATGAAATTGCCATTAATAAAACTGTACTTATTATGACATTGTAGAACATTTTTTGCTTGTGGGATGCTTTTATATATAGATCTACCGTAAGCGGAATATTACGAGAACAATATGAATAACAGTTATCTTCTAATCTAGAGATCTTATTGAAAGGGCCCCTTACAACATTGTAAATATTTTATGATTTATTTGTTATTTTTTACGTTACTACAAAAAACAAATGAGCTAAAAGAATAGTTTGTGGAAACGTGACTTGTAACGACAAGAATAAAAATACTTCTGAATGCAAACTGATATTCAAATAAAAGTTACAACTAGGCTAATAGTTGTCAACTATTACTAACCCTGTAAATATAAAGGTTGGCATTAGTCATTGTATAATTTTGCCATTTAATCCTGAATTATACATGTACAAGTCACCATTATGAATGATGTTATTCACACTGTTGCTTGTAAGTTTGGCAATGAAAGTTAAAATGTTGGTCACATAAGTCAACATAACATTTGCACAGATCATTGTCAGTTTCAATACTCAGCAAAAATGCAACTTTTTTTCTTCTCCATAGCTAAAAATTTATCTCAACACTTGAGATTTAAAGTAGTACTCTTGTTAATATTTTAAAAAACCACTTATTAAACATTATCATTTTATTATTTTCCGGGCAATCAGTATTTTCTCAGTACTTTCTATGGAAATAGCACAAAATGCAATATTCTTCAGTTGTCACTGATTGCTTGATGACTTTGGGCATACTTAATGTCATTATTAAACTCTTCAGGTCACCGTGACCTAGTGCCGTGATTGATGGTGGTTATTTTTCTGCATTAACTGATAAGATGATAGAACTCGGAATTAATAATAAGAAATCAATATGCATATGAAACAGAAATTGAAACCAAAAGCATTATCTGCACCATAGTGGTTGTCAATTATATGCAATTATCTTATTGAAAATAAATAGTCCCCAAAAAATATTGGACGGGCTTAATGCAACAGTGTCACTTTTCTGTTTCTGTTTCCATAAAAGGTAATAAACTTTTTGTTTAGGAAGAGACCATATGATTTATTATAATTTGTTCTTTCTTTGTAAAGTTTAATATTTCAAATGATTGGATTTGGAATAAGGGTGAAACATCTTTTGAAATAATCTTTTAGAATTCTTGCAACAAAATTGTATTTTTTTTTAAAAGAAGAAAAATTAGAAAATTGAAACATGATCCATGATGAAAGTACCTAGGGAAAGACCACATGCATTCCCAAATCAGAATATTGAGTGGTTTATGAAGCAAGCTTCAAGCAAACCATGGAAGCATATGTGAAACTAAATTCTAGCACCACTGGATTACAAACATTCAAAAGCATCCAATATTTACCACAAAATCTCGAAATCTACATATTCAGTTTCAGCCAGAGATTACATCGCACTTCTAATTAAATCAAGAATAATATAAAAAAAAGTAAAGACATTGAAATGATTGGGGGGGTAAGATTACTTTGTGAAATTGTTGCCCAGACAAGATACACACTTACATAACCCCACACTGGGAGAGGCAACTCATTATAGAGTACACAGATGTCCCAGAAATCATGTGTACAGTTAATTGTAGCTTACAAAGTAAGACACCTTGCAAGGTCAAATGTTAGATTACAAAGTAATACACCATGCAATTGTGCATCGATGTTCCAGAAATCATGTAGCAAATGTTAGCGTACAAAGTAATACCCCTTGCAAGGTCAAATATTAGCATTACAAGGTCAAATGTTAGCTTACAAACTAATATACCTTGCAAGGTCAAATGTTAGCTTACAAAATAATACCCCTTGCAAGGGGAAATGCTAGTTTACAAAGTAATATCTCTTGCAAGGTAAAATGTTAGCTTTCAATGTAATACACCTTGCAAGGTCTAAGTTCAAATCATCCAGCATGAAAATTAACTTTTCTATTTTTTTTGTTGCAAATCCAGGCAAAACAGGACACTGTCTCGGGTATTCTTGACATGTTTTAAAGCCCCCATCTCCAAAATAGATTAACTCTTTATGTACATCATTAGGAAATTCAACCAACACCCATCCTATTTGTATTAGCGATAACCATACTTGTTAAATTGCTCAACAACAAAAAATATCTAGATATGTTGTTTACTTCTCAAATGAAATGTTTATCTAGGACATCCATTTTTAAATAATCTTTTAAATGGTTTGGCTTTTTTTTAAATTGGAAAAATGTAGAAACATGAAACAATTACCGTGTAATGAATTTCATCAATAATAAAACATTGACCATCTTTAATGAACCCAAAGAAATATAAATGATCAAACTGTAATACATATCATCAATCTCTAAAAAGGAGATCTATTTGTCAGATAATATTGAATTTGACGGTTATTTCCAGAGATGAAATGAGTGTTTTTGGTCAAATAGCTGTTACGTAATTCGATGTCCATTCCTAATTCTCTTCATACAGATTCATGTAATCAGCTCTACTCTTGTAATCAGCTCTCCCATTGGATGTCAAAATAAGAGCAGCTCTTCTCCAATAGGTTATTGATGTTGTGAACGCTATCTTTATGCTGGTTGCATGGCGTGTGATCTATATTACAGGCTGCAGATATACCGCAGAAATAGTTCATCGCTAAAACAACGTTTTGGAAATTTTACACCACCATGTGCTCAAAATATATTTATAAAATATTCAGATGAGAAAAATTAATATCGGTGTTCATCATATTTTAATAACAAACTTGATATATTTTCTAGTATTTATTCAGAAAATATCATAAATTGTAATCGCTGTTATGCCTTGTGCAAGGATACATTTTCTAAAAACTGCACTTTACAAATCTTCTCTGCTATGTCTGTAATTATATATTGGTAGTACAGTAACATTTCTTTTGAACACATTATACTATCATATATTATCATCATGACATTTAATAATTTTTGCTTCGACCCAATCCTTTTTTTTTTTTAAGCGAACATGAACACAAAAATTAACACAATAATCCCATTTAGATAACGCATTTCGTTTTGCATATATGATATCAATAATCTGCAATTCTGACATATGTGACACTTTTCCTGACATATAGTCATTGTGTGGTCATTGTGAAAATACTGGCACACATGCTGCTTGGATACGTGGAAATCCATACCCCACCCCCCTCCCCCCTCCTTTTTTTTCATGCTCCCCCCACCCTTCATTCCCCAAACCCTTCCGGATTCTAAGCATGCAAAAGAGACATTTGTTCACGATTGTGTTACCAGTGTATATCAGTTACGTACTTAATCATGCCCACATAGTCACAATTTGATCTGCTTGACTGGAACAATACAGAAACTGAAATTTTCATCAAGTTCCGCTGAGGATCTGCAGAAATAACATTAAACTATGCACACACAAAAATGTTTTTAAAAAAAAGGAAAGAAAAAAAAAGAAAAGATTGAATCAAACAGTTGCAAAATGAAAAATAGAAAAGCTTTCAGGAAAAGGACAAAGAAAGAAAACAATCAAAAAGAGAAATGCATTATGAAATTAAAACAAATAAAAAATCCAAAAAATCACTAAATGCACTTTAATTTCATGTATAAACTTTGCTTGTATTTAACCATGGCTGATGGCTGCTTTGGTTGTCAGCAGCACTGAGGAGGCTAATTGCTTACATTCAATTTACATATTTGGGGGTTAAATTTGAGGTGATAAAAACCAGATTGCTTGTTATTACGCCTGACTGGTGGGGGGGGAAGAATGACATTAGGGGGGGGGGAGAGTGAGATTAGGGGGTGGGGGCACACACATGGAGGAGGATCAGGGGGTTGAGGGAAGGGGGGAGTGGAGGTCATGTCACATCACTAGTTTGACCCCCCACATTCTTCAGGCATAGCAGGGGCACTCCACCGGAAGTTTCTCATTAGCCTTGTGAGGGGGTTCAGATCTGATTTCTGTCCTTGTATGTTTTTATGACACTTTCAATTATGATTATGATGATAGAAAGTTAACATCTGATAAGTATTTAACATTATGTCAATGAATTTTTTATGTAATCATGTGGTAAATTTTCAACACCGCAAAAGCACTTTTAAGTGATGGATGGCATGCTAAAAAAAACACAACATATTATTAATATTATTATAAACCTACTACCACTCCTCCTACTACCCCTACTCCTACTCCTACTACTACTACTACTACTACACTACTACTACTACTATCAGACAATATGAATATAATTATGCTAACCTTGCTACAACAAAAAATAAGTAAATTTTAATAAACATCAAATATACCATATGCTACATACGTGTACTAGAATTATTCATAATATGCAATTTAATTAAAATGCAACTTATATACTGGTTAAAGTACAGACACGTAAAATTTATGGTCACATATGACAGAAACAAGTATCCAGTGATATAAATATTATTGAAGGTCAATATTATAAATTTATGGTAAAATTAGATCATATTGTGTCATAACTATATTGAAATATTGAGGAGGACTACTAGTGTTATAATACATAATGATTTAGTTAAATTTACCACATTATATAGGATCTTATTAAAAAAACTCGCAATCACAGGATCCTATTCAAATTACTCACAATCATATGGTCCTATTCAAATTACCCAATAAACCATGCATTTCAATTTTCAAATGACTCAATGCTAAAGGTACATAGTGAAAGTACAAACCATCCATTTACATTTTTCAACTGATAGGACTATCTTGAAATTCCAACATTCTCATGAATATTACTTTGCTAGGACATTAAATACAACCATACAACATAACCAGCCATGTGAAAACCATTTGTTAACAGGGAGAGAGAAAAAACCATGGCTGATAAACAGGTTATTTCTGTCCACATATCAAATATCCAAAGAGAACATAGATTTTCAGACTTCTTCCTAAAAGAATGTTTCATATCTAGAAATGTTACGCACTAATATTATGCAGCGTTTTAATGTATTTTGGATAAGAATTACCACTGGAAATGTGTCAGGTGTCAGTTATATAATGTAAACAAATGAAAGTACATGTTGCTGATTTATAATATATATTAAGCGTACAATGGATATATATATTTCACATTGAATACAGGTGTTTATTTTTAACTGGCACACAGTACTGCTCATTTAATATCTGTAATCACATTGCATTCAGTAATGCAACATTCCATCTCTTGATCTATGCATAATGAAATCGACATAATGAAATCGACATGATGAAATTGATCGAAAATGTTTCATGGCCAGGGATGAGTACTGTTCTTCTCATAAATGATGTATCCCATCTTGGCCTTATAATGAGGTGACAGATATTGACTTGTGAATCAATATGGTTGATAAACGCTGATAGTTTTACATGAATGGATTCGATACAAATATTACCTCCATGTTAATGGTAAATAATGCACAAAGAATATACAAGGCTTTAATATTATGCATTATTAGTATTATATACAGAGCTAAAAGTACTTAACAACAACATTCTTGGTATCATATATATAATTAGTTCTTTCAATTTAATGTCGCTTTAGAATTATAATCTAAACTCACATAAATAGATTGTAAGAAATATATATATGTATTAAATATTCATATATCTATAGATACATAGAACACGAATATTACGAAAGTTGCTACATATAGTCTTACAAACAAACATATATTAATAGCTTCACATGAATATGATAAAACTAAAAAAAAGCTCTGGGATATCATCAGACAGGACTATTGACAAATGCTGTTCAACCTCTGGGATATCATTAGACAGGACTATTGACAAATGATGTCCAAGCTCTGGGAAATCATCAGACAGGACTTGACAAATTGTTTTGTTCAATAGTAATTTGGACAGTGACACACACACACACACTCACACTCACACACTCACTCACACTCACACACACACACACACACACACACACACACTCACTCACTCACACACTCACTCACTCACACTCACTCACACATACACTCACTCACTCACTCAATCAATCAATCAATCACACACTCACACTCACACCATACACACACACACTATAGCTAGTGCCCACAATCAACATAGACTGTAACAGATAGTAGTCCCCAATGCAAAGCATGTAACACAGATCTATTTCAATCACATTGCAATCAATTTCATAAATGAATAGTAGCAGGGATAGAAATTAGCACTAGCCAAGGCCATATTTCCCAATGCTAAAGGTATCCTAATATATAAGAACTAGTAGAAATTCATGTTTTTTGTAAACATTTCTTATTTGTATCACCATTCAGGCTAGTAAGTTTTAAAGGTAAGTTTCTATCACTGATAGCACTCAGCTGGAATGCTAAATCCATTGTGTATATTACATTTTAATTTATTTCTATTGGCATAATATTAAATGATTTCATACCCGGTATTATTCAACATTATTTGCATCCTTGCACCCCAGGGGTACTTAATTCCATTCAGGACTCACTTCATGTGGTACCCCTGGCACACATCTAGAGAGAAAGTTGAACAAACAGTTTAGGAGCTATAAATAGAACAATGATAAAATCTATTTCATTGGATAGATTTTTACACCAAATTCATCCTGAACATGATTTCATTGGTTAGCTGTTTGTGCAAGTTTTCCTCTAGATGTGTGCCAGGGGTACCACATGAAGTGAGTCCTGAACGGAATTAAGTACTGTTGGGGTGTAAGGATGCATTCTTTGAAATACTGAGCTTAAATAACTGTATATAACAGTACATGTGTGTGTGTGTGTGTGTGTGTGTGTGTGTGTGTGTGCATGTGTGTGTGTGTGTGCATGTGTGCGTGCATGTGTGAAGGATAGTATCAAAATGTAATCTCAAAGAAATCATATTTAACAAGAAAGTAGTACTTGCATTATTTAAGATGGATGATGAAAATGACCAAAAGATGATACTGGTTAGCATTACAATTTACACACACAGAAACACAAACATTACCCCCAACTGTAACCAATGCTTGAATGAGTGATGCCACAATATTCTACTATTCAAGAGATAGTTACGTCATCGCTAAAATATCATGGAGACAAAAATGTCCACTAAATATACAATCCTAACTAGAAAATCAACAATGTTTTAAGGACACACCAAATAGTTAACATTAATTAATGAAAGACAAAGAAACAGAATTCCTGAATGAGTGATGCTGCAAGATTCCACCCTACCAGAGATAGTGGTGTAATATTGACAAGCTGGAAATTGAGTATACTCATCTCTGCAATCTATCTCAGTGTAATAGATACAGATTGTCTTCATTGATGTGCCAAAATCATGCATTATACAAGGCCATGGAACAATAGGCATTGATCAACATCAGCCGGGTGCTGAAGACAAGGACGCACACTGCTGTCTCAATCCTGAATCAATCAATGCTTAACACTGCTTAAGCATTGTATTTTGTAGTAGGTACCAGCAATTTCTCTCCCTCCCACTCTCTCCCTCCATCCCTCTCCCTCCCTCTCCCCTCCTCCTCTCTCATTCTCTCACTCTCTCTCTCCCTGCCTCCCTCTCCCCCTCTCCTCTCTCATTCTCTCTCTCTCTCACTCTCTCATTCTCATTCTCTCTCTCTCTCTCTCTCTCTCTCTCTCAGTAAAGTGATATTAACATAAAATATAATGACAATCTTTTTAAGATTGCACATAAAATATTTACATTTCCAATTTCAAGCCAATTTCTTGATAAAAATCTAACAATTTACAAATCCAGAAAGCCTAAAACATTCCTATTAATACACTTACTAAATGTTATAACTGTAATACTAAATTAATTAAAATCACATGATCTAATAGAGTGGATACACTCAAGTAAATTAGAAACGAGACTGAATTCATCCCAGGCTATTCCATCCGATAAACGTGGAATCATCGATAAATAAACAAATACAGTCCTCTTAATTCAGCATTGAGTAACACAATAATTTGAAGTGACTTTCAAAGTGGCCCCAACATAATATTGAAAATAATGCAACATTAATCATTAGATGTGCCTAAAAAGCTTATCTCCTAAAGTTGTTAAGGAACAACACAGGCTGCTGGATCGATACCAATATAATTACAGCCGTGGATTTCTCGAACACCACCCTTCAATGCTTATGACCCAAAATCTTTGATCTCATTCCTATGAGAGATGTCTTCCAACAGCACTAAAAATGGAACACCAAATATTATATGGGTTATCATTATTTCATAAATATATTATAAAGAAAATAAATAAACTTAAGAAACCAGCACCACATTCAACAGTTCTAAAAATGGCACACCAAATACTATATGGGTTATCAATGTCATTATTTCATAGATATATCATAAATAAAATTGAATAATTAAAAAAATATCAACACCTGGAATACTAGTATTTCAAGTGATCTTCTGGTATGAACATTGTATCTATTTAAGAAATCACGTCCCAAGTTTATGAAATCGTTTGTGGCGTAATTTCAAATATTCATGCTCATACTCACATTTTGCATTGGTCGAGTATGAAATTGTACTCAAAATATGTTTCATGACTGTGGGGGCCCAGATGAATATTAATTTATTCTACCATTTGTGACCGTACAATCCACAAACCAGGGCTGATACAGGCAGCCAAATTGTGCTGATAATTGGACATAAGGCAAACAGATTAGGTCCCACGTCTTCCAGGAACAATTTTCCAATAATTCATGATTCCGAGACGATATCAAGCCTCTGGGCAGGATTTGAATGCAGAACAGGAAATAGTGCCAGGAACACATCAATGACCATTCAACATTTATGAGAAAGCCAATTGTTATTATAGCCTAGCCACCCCTCTTTTTCCACACAAATAAAATAAAATAAAATTGAAAGTTAAAATGGTTTTTAAAAAAATTATTATAATAAATCTTGGCGAATGCCATTTTTGGCAGTTCATAGTCCAATTATTTTATTATTTTGATACACTACATTAAATATTTACGATGTTTCCGAGTTGTACCAGTTTGTGTTAATTTGTCCTTAAAACTATTGAAAGCTAGCTCGTCCATATGGTTGCTATTTTATTTCAAAACGTTCTTTCGATGATGTATTGTGACACGTGATGTTACCAGCTCATGATGCCAGCATACATTGTCCAGTTGGTACATTTTATAGTTTTCTATTCAAAGTTTTGTTGACAATTATATAATCTTGTATAACACTTTATCAGTTTTACCAATCTTCTCTGAATTTCCTTCTGGCTGCAATAAGTTAAGATGTTTTGTCAAAGGGTAATTCTAAGTGTATCTTGCACCAAGAAGTACAGTGAGGAAATGAAAAATAAAAACTTGGATCAAAACAATTTTTCAAAAGTAAAACTTTATCGATGATGATTAAAGTGACATTAACAAAAATTATCTAAATAATAACCAACAAAATTATTAAGTATGATTTGATTATTATATATTTATGTTATTGCTATGATACATTAGATCAATAAGTTTCCAAAAGGATTGCTAATCTAATATGTTAATAAGGAATTTGTACATATTCACTAAATCTATACTGAATGCGAGGCAATTAGCACCTGGGGCACTTTATCCAAATCACAGGGTAATGGCGGCATTTATTGGGATTCCTTCAAGATTGCAGCCACTTCTTAGAATCCTGAACAATGAATGCCTGCATGTGCACCATTTCTTTGTACTCGTAAATTTTACCAACTTGTGGCTTGGCAAATGTTACCAAAAATTTGAGAATATTATTTAATTGCTTTTATTATGTTATTATTATTTTAAATATTCTTTCACTTGTATCATGGCTTATCAGTTTAGTGCTGAATGTTGCAGTAAACTTGTAAGCACCAGCTGGTACTGACAGAACAAGGATACAGCAATTTAAGTAATTTGGTATTGTTTGGTATGGTAATACTAAATATGATGGGCGGTTATTGCAGTAAATTCATTGAATACAAGTTAAAATATTTAATTCAAAACAGGTACAGATTCCTCAGAACTGATTCCTGCAAGAAATTACTTAACACTTCTCCTAAATCACTCGAAACTATTTCAGTCAAACTGCACGGAATGTATTATTTTATGCTGCTGCATTAAATGAAAACTAACAGGTTCTTCTAATCAGGAAAAAAGCTAATCACAAACAGAGAGGAAACTAGCATGAAAAATTGGGATAAATTTAATCTCCCCTCACTATAACACAAAATCCCCCACAGCTGTTGCAATTATATCAAAACGACATTTTCCACCTTTCAAACTGAATTTTCCTCATTTTGAAAAGAAATGTAAACATATAAAGATAGAACCATTGAAATTGATGACATTTGGTTGCATAATCCATGCTGGTATAACGAGGGAAGTAATATACATTGGTTTCACGGCTGTCATTCTAGATAACAGTGAGTTGTGATAGCACTAGCAGCAGGGCTTTTTTTTTCATTAGGAGGGTTGGAAATGTCCACTATCCCCCAGGCTAAACCAATGACCAGTGGGCTGAAATGGACATGAACGTCCTTGCTCTAGAATTAAGGAGCTCTAGATTGCATGCTTGGTCAATAAGGAAATTGTTTAAATATTAATGAGCTATGTGGTCGTCTGGATGCCATAGTGACAAAGCTTGCATCATAATATTGTTACATTATTGTAC
>JAUTBT010017025.1:0-22071 GCA_032361225.1 Lepetodrilus schrolli
GTAATAAACCATTGAAAACTGCCGACAAACAGCTTTATCGAGAGGGTGAACTAGCAGTCGAAAACATGTACATTTCATCTAAGCACGAGAAACACAAAAAGACGTAATCAACATGGTTGATTATGGAATCATTATTACATGGTAGATATCCAACACTTATATTGAATAATGTGAATTCATATATATGGACAGAATATAGATATATTTATATAGTTATATTTTGCCATAATACATTGACATGCATATAGCCTAGTGACCAACTGACAAATTTACCTTCCAGTAATTTATCTGCAAACATCTAGATTGTATATATTCTTCATATTCCCTTCATAGTAAGAGGAAATATATTATATCACGGGCGCCTTTTTCAAGGTAGATTTTTCAATCACTTCTCTTCACCGAAACTACATGTTACAAAAATATGTTATCTAAATTATATTTAGACCAAATCTATGATTATCCAACTATTGTTCCAAATAAGTATAGTGCAAGTATAGCAAGACTGTACAGTATTATAGAAAATTAAACTTATTGTTTAATAATGATGAAGGAAATGATATTTACAATATATTTCAATACAAAATAATGACATGTGAATCTCTTCTATCCCAGTCTGTTTCTAGCCAGATGAAATTAGACCACAAGAATTAGACTACCAGAAATACTTCTAAGTTTAAATATTGATATTTTAATTTTTTTTTGCACTGTGATGAAAATAGCAGATATTTTAGGGCTTAGCAAATCCGTAAGGTATGGCACTGACTCAGGTTACTGTGACATCATCAACAACACTACAAGACACAGAGCACGGGCACAGGAAATACTCCATGTAGTCTACATGAGACAGAGCACACACACATAAAACAACCCTAGGAAGCAGTGCAAGTAGTCTACATGAGTTAGAGAATATCTATACTCAACAAAATCAATTAAGGTCCAGCATATTTTTGTGAGGAATCATGCTACCACATTTCTGAACTATGCTTGAGGAATCTGGTGCCATTCTTCTTCCAGTGTGTCACAAGTTCTTGAAGAGTGCCTGGATCCTGTACATGTGTGGAAATTCTTTGTTGTTAAAATAACATAAAGATGAATTTAAATGTACTATAAAGCTGCTAGCCCTTAATTAATTTTGTTGAGTATATATTAGCATGCTTTAAGGTCCATTACTAACTAGCCATGCAATCCATTTTAACTTGGATTGTTTAACCAATAAATGTCAATGTATTTTGGTAAATATTGGACATAATGCTGAAAAAACATTATACCGTTACCTGCCATAGGCACCATTTCACGAAGCTATCAATCCACCATGAGCCCATAAAGGTCTTGCTTATTGCTACCAGATCACTATGGCATCCTCGTGGATGTGAGCTCCATGAAACAATACCCTGATTGAGAAGTATTTTTTTTGTTTTAAAGAATATATCATGACGGCCATTTCTGCTCAAAGTTCATCTTCCGTAAAGAACCTAACAAAGCTTCAATAAACGATGTCAGCAAATAAAATATGTACCGGTATAAGAAACATCAAACAAATTGATTACAAATTGATCTTTCATCTTTAAATGACGTCTCAGCAATAGTTCGCTGCAATTAACATCCACCTCATTTTATTCCATTGGTCATGGCTGCTTGAGAGTGTCCATGCTGCTTGAGAGTGTCCAAGCTGTAGGGGAGTACTCCATGGTGTAGCTGCAATTGAGCATGACATCAATGAATGCCATCGATTGCTTTAGCCATCAGCATGTCTAAAAGAGCACTCTCCATGACAGTTATAAAATAATTCAATCAGAGATCATTCAGGGTGTAGTCGTCATCAGTAGTCTTGAGGCTTTTCACTTGCCAGTGTTTTGCCAAAGGGAGTTTTGAGCGATCATTGCAAATTGAATTTTTGAATTCCAGATGGAATTTGCTGTCTGAATGATGTTTCTTTATAGCTAGGAAGGTAAAGACGGTATATAAATCTATGGACATTCTTAGGAAATCATGAAAATATGTATCCATGTCTTACTGTTATGCTGAGATTGTTTGACCTGATAGTCTTAGCATGTTTCTCATTTTTTATAACATGGACTTTATATCTATTGTGACTCTTAGAGTTTAAAAATTAATATTTGGAGGAAGAAAGGAAGCACAAAAAACAGTATTTCCATTAAACTGTGGTCTTGAAATTGTTTGCATCACCAGCTGTGTATAATTTGCTTCAGGCTTCCTCCACTTTGCTCTTTAACAACCAGCCCCTCAGAGTTATTCCCAATAGTTTCAAAGGATTACATTTCAATGAACATTACAATTCAGCTATCATCTATCATGGTGTCTGATATCAATATGAAATTTTAGCCTAATTTGTTTGAATTCAATTTATGTTGTAGACTTTTCTCTTACTGATGAACAATATTTGTTTCATAATATACATACATTATAAAAGAAACATATTAAATTATGCCCAGAGAATGAACTCATAGAAATCAATCTGGAAAATTACAAAACATTATTTTATGAAACAATGGTATATCATTTGGAAAACATGACATATATTTACTCATCCAGAAACATATCCACTATTCAAACCCATCCACTTGTGAACCACTGGAACATCTGTAATCTTCAATTCATATGCCTGTTTCATAGACATCCACTAAACCAACTTATGAATGGCTGGGAGGCTTCCGTCAATATGAACTTGTGTGTATTACAATCATAACAGTATAGCTGGTCAATATGACAGCACTTAAAGCTATCTAGTTACGTTTCATTTTCTCTTTCACCAATAAAGCCGCCGTGAAATCAATGCTTATGATGACCATCATATGCCAGTGTTAATAGTACATCAAACGCTATAATCAACATGAACATGGCCCTAGATCAGATGACAGTAGCTGGACCATGAACTCAATGATGATTTAAACATATTTTATTGCAGGAAATGCAAAACGGATTGTTGCAAAAGCCAGTCCAGGTTGTATGAGCACCGCTCCCATACAAAATTCAGATTTAACATAATAACCTAGCAGGATAATAGATAGAACATAATAGAACATAGGTTATCATCAAGAACTCAGTAATTGGACAGTTAGTCACTACATGGCCGATTATTTGGCAATTCTCGGTTCATTTTATATTTCATTGACTGAATGATATATCATAAATACATTAATAGATAGGGAAATATAGAACAGTTGAGCGATGTTTCATAAACAGATCAAATATTGACGGGGACAAATAGAAAATTTGAGCAATATTTCATAAACAAATCAATTATCGAAAGGAAAATATAGAAAATTTGAGTGACATATCGTAATTAAACAGATCGAATAGAAAAGTAGAAAATATACTAATGATATTTCTGGACTGCTTTGTGAATATGAAGTTGAATGTATCCAATGTTCCATGTGTAGAAACTGTTCCAGGATGTTGGCTAAATGTAGTTATCAGTGAAAATATCAAAAGGCATAACCATTGTTTCATTCTTGATAAATGATGTTATCACTTATACTAGTCATGTACCACAGATGGTCAGATTAACATGCATGGCTGCAATATCATCATTAACATCAATAACACGCTAGTAATTGTACTCAAAAACATTTCGTGATGTTTGGGCCTGGTCAAAATTATATGAATATGTTGTAGCACACCAATTGTAGAGAGAATACACAGTAATAATAATGATAATAATAATACTACTAATAATAATAACAATACTACTAATAATAATGATAATAATTATCATAATAAATAATAATATATATTTCAAATGATGATACATAATCTCAACCATCCTTGTGGTATAGTAAACTGTTAATTAATAATTATTAGATACAAGATAAGCTGGGTAATAAACTATAACCAATACAAATTAAACTGTTCAAATTAAAGTTCAAAATAATTTTTAGTGGAAACAATAATTTTCTTTAATGGCATAACAGAAAGCACATACCCCCGTAAGATGTTATCTTGGACTAAAGTTGTCCAAACTAATCAGTCATATCTTCCACTGTCATAATCTGGCAAATCTGAACATGTTTGATGCCAGTCTGTTTGTACTGATACAGACATTAGTCCACAAAGATGGTACATTGTCTCATAGCTGCCATATGAAGAGGCCTTCTTAAGGTTGTGCACTCCCATCTACTCATATTGTATAGTCGGCTCCTATTCATATATCCTGTTGTGGACCCCTATCTATGGTACTCATATCCTGTTGCAGACTCCTATCTGCTCAAATCCTGTTGGTAAGTGAAGACTTCCTATGGGTGTCCGCAGAGGTTCTCCTGTGACATCTTCTGCTTTTGTGACGTCAGCAACTCAAGGAGCATGACAGCTGACATTACATGCTTCATCGGGTACTGTGGACTCAGGAAGATTGGAATTCCCCTGACTGTCCTTCCTGACTGTCCTTCCTGACTGTCCATCCAGACTGTCCATGTGAGAGTCATAAACAGGACAAATCATGTCAAAGCCATTGCAATGGGAGGTCTGATAAGAAACGTCCATCTTTCTTAACATAGCCCTGAGATTACGAAACTTTTAAAGTACAAGATCATTGAAATTCTGTGGAGAATGGCATCACATCATGACTTTGCAAACAATTTGAACTCTTGGAGATAAGGACTTTAAAGAAGTTAATTTTTGTGGAAACAGAATCTGGCAATATAGATGGAATGTTAATTGATGACAATGATGACAATGACCGATGGTGGAGGCACGACTACCAAATAAGTCACTTCAATCTGGATGATATGCTCCACCATATCTGAATCAGAGATCACTGAGAATCAGCAGATTGTGTTAGTGGCCACACTTTAAACGAATACCATCACAGATTTTTATTGACGCAATTGATCAAATATGATACAAACAATTGGAATTCCACTTGCTTGACTTAACTGGATTTTATTTTTGTATATGTGTATTGTTTCTGCTACCAGTACAGTAATGTTAATATGCTGTATTAGATTTACCCTATGTTAGTAAGTGTGATGAGGTATACTATTTCACATATACAACATTCTTTTGGCCTTAAGAACTTCTTTCAAAATCATTCTGTTCATAGCACTGCTTATAAGTTTATTGCAGGAACAAATATACAACACCTGTAGCACAGTGTTGCAGTAAACCTGCTAGCACTGGCTGGTGCAGACAAACCATGGATGCTAACTTCATTGTGATAGGACTTATAGCACATCCTATTGTCATATTGGTTAAATGTAACTTCCATGAATATTGGTGCCAGGTACCTGGGTTCAATCTCAGGGCTTTGTCTCAAAATTCCAATGATCTTGATAGAGAAAATACTGAAACATCTCCAAGCAAATAAAAGGTCATACATATTCAGAAACAAATTTTCATGCACAAATTAGTTGTACAATGAAGAGAATAGCAGAAATAAGTTTAAATATGACCCCAGGGATGCAATCAAATGATGAGACCAGAATGAGGATCCTCAGAGGCGACATCGAGGATTTGGGATGATCATGACCCATGAGTCATATCAAATTAGACATGAATTTGAAGTCAAGTGCATCCTACTCATTGACATTTGCTGGACCTCAGGGCTACAATCAATGAGAGGACCAACTCTGAGATGCTGATGTAAATGGTTATTGTTTTCATCAGTATTCGTCTATGGCTCTGAGAACCATGAATTAGTATGGTGTAATATCTTCAAGTACAAAATTCAGTTGAAGGTGTAGTCTTAATGCACTACAGTAAACTTGAAGACATTCATAAAAGTGCATCAATGGACCTCTCATTATTGATACAACTGTAGGTGAGTTGTTGTTTTTAGTACAGGGGTAATGTGTCGGACTTTGGAAACAAAGGTCTGGAGTTGGATTCCACCCCAGGGACCAAGAGTCCATGTTTGTGAAGTTACATTTCTGATGTGATGATGATACTATGTGCTGTCTGTACTGTGATGGGGGCAGGTATCATCATTGGTCTGTCAGTACCAATTTAAGCATTAGCAGGTTTGCTGCAATACTCGGTGCTATTAATGTTGCAGGTTTCCTCATGCCATAACTGACAAGCCGGGATAAAAGTTAAATAAACTTTAAAGCAGCTCCAAACATCAATTAAAACAATAAAAATAATAAAATATAATTCTCCAGATCACCTGCAATGATGAATAGCTGGAGTAGTTAGTACTCAATTAAGTCTTATATTAGAAATCAAAACAGAATTACTGTGGAGTGTAGTGGTCTAGAAGTAGCAAGTCTGCCTCGTAACATGGAGGTCCTAGGTTCGAGCCTAGTTCATGCCATCGTGTAGCACTCTTGATCCACGCTTAGATCCACACTGCTCCAGTCCACCCAACTGTGAATGGGTACCTGGTAGGATGAGGTGGAATTGTGATTGTAAACCTTCTAGCGCGTTAGCTGGCAGCTTGGGTTGTATACTCCCCAGGGAGTTGAGGTGAAATGAGCATATATTGATCCATGATATAATAATGTAGTTCTATGAGCAAGCTTTTGAGCATGGATTTGGCCCATTATAAATACACACTTAATTATTATTACAACTCAAAGCCAAAGCTGGTTTCCATTGTAAAGGTGTAATTGCAACAGAGTGCACAATGTGAAAACTGTGATTTATCCTGGATCTGAAGAACAATGGCAGTCAAGTAGAAAAAGGAGAACAATTATCATATTTATCAATATTAACTTCATATTTCAATCACTCTATACAGAGAACTCAATTAGGATGAAGCTCAACTTTATTCAAAGTCTATTGTAATGTAATTCTCCACTATAATGCAATAACAATTATTTAATATAAATGAAAATGTTCCATGGGGATTCTTGGATGTGTCCACACAAAGTAAATGTGGAATGACCTTTAGTGAGATGAATACTGTGATTCCACTAAAAGCAAGAGGATGCCATATGCAGTACTTAATGCTTAAAGGTACTGGGAAAACAATGTGTTTATTCCAATTCAAATTACCATTAGTTCCAATCAGAATATCTGACATTTTATGGATGTTTTCAGGACAAAAACTATATAACTCATCAGAGTCATTGCTATGTATTGCAATGTGACGCTATGGCCTTAAAGGTCCATCATTAATTCACACAATGGTATTATCGAGCAACCAAATTATCACTATTTGATACCAAATTAAATGACATAAGAGATGTTAAGGTTCCACAGAATCCTAATCATTACCATAAACCGACAGTCACAGAAAGAATCGACTGCATCAGAATTAATTATGGAATAAAATGAGATGAAACAAATGCGAGGAAAACACTGTGCTTGTTTGTGATTGGTTTAAATATAGATGTCTGTGTAGTCATTGTGTAGCAATCTTGAGAAAAGTGCTTAGATCTGCACTGCTCCAGTACACCCAGCTGTGAAATGTGTACCCAGTAGGAAGAGATGGAATTGTGAATGGTAACCTTGTAGTACCTAAAATGGCTGCTTGGATGGATGATCCCCAGGGAGTTGAGATGAAATAAGTGCACAGTGATCTGTTGACTGGGGTAAATAATAATGTAGCATTTAACGCTTCGAGCATGCAGTAGCTGACGAAGATGATCTATTTGGGGGAGGGGCTGATCTATGGGAATGATGCAGATTTTACATTTTCAGTCACTAACTCTATGTATAACTTCAGGTTCCCTGTAGAGTGTGGTCATTGGAATGTTTTACAGTTTTTGATACCAGTTTTCATTGGTAGGCCTGATAACTACACCGTGACGGTATAGACAGGACTCCTTGTGTCACCAAGGACCAAGCTTGGGGTTCGAACCTGTGTTGCTGCTCTAGTGACTGAGTGCTAAAGAGGTAACCCCTCTGACTGAGACCAGTAGGAGCATCTTATATCACACTGGGCTGACTGAGACCAGTAGGAGCATCTTATATCACACCGGGCTGACTGAGACCAGTAGGAGCATCTTATATCACACCGGGCTACATACTCCCCCTCCACATGGTGACTCGTCCTCGAGTTACTAATACATTCACTTTGATCTAAGCCACCAGGGAGCCAGGAATTCTCAGTCTAACAATTCAGAGAGTTCACTGAGAACTTGATTACACATTGGCTCCAAGGACCATGCTGATCATAGGATTCAAACCCATCTGAGCCAGAGGGGTAACCCTGCTGGCCAAGACCATTTGGAGCATCTTATATCACACATGCCTACACAAGCATTGTTTCATTGAAAAGGTAACTTCCACCAACATTGATTTTGACTCAAGATCTTTTGCTTTGGAGTAAAATATTCTACAAAAGTGTTATTACATGCTCTTTATAAAGCAGCATTTAACAATGTGTAACATAGGACCATGTTGATCCTGTGATTCGAACTCAAGCTGCTGGATTATGTCCAATGCTCTACCAACTGAGCCAAAACGGTAACCCCTCTGGCCAAGACAAATAGGAGGATCTTATATCACACCGGACTACAAATGGATTCCCATTCAATGTTACTATTTTCATATCAGTTTCTACATTTCAGGACATATTCAATGATTTTTATCATGTCCTTGTTAAGATATGGTAATAAACATTTTGGTTAGCGCCATTTAACTATACCAGATCACATGATTTTCTCACAAATGTGAAGTGAACTCTATGTAACCTCCGGCAAAGTTTAATCTTCTGTAAAACACTTGCTGATATTTACAAATGTACATGACAAAACATCCATTAGTAGCAGTTGAATGTTCAGTCATGGTGCTGTAGATTACCTCCCTTTGATATTTTTCAATAAGATAAGATAATGAGAAAGAGGCTTAGTATTGAACCTCTACAAAACATACTTGTCTATAGATCAATAGATGGCTGTACATCATTCCATGTAAGCCCAACACTAACAAACCAATCATGGATTTTGTTTCTTTCAAACTTTGATATAATGAGGAAATTACCAACCTCTAATAGAACATTTATGAAGGGTTCTTGTTTTAGAAATCAATAGATCATGGTTGGTGTATTTTGGTCAAGAGAAAATTGCATTACATTAAACCAACACTAAGAAACTAAACGAGTTTTGTCTGTTTAAAGCTTGAGCAATGAAGAACAATGAAGAACTTATCATCTTCTAGGACTTAAATCAATAAGATCTGTGCAGCACTTGTAACATATACAATACATACATACTACTAGACTTGTAACACTGTGTAGCACATGCAATTCACACTCGCAACACACTAATAATATCAAGTGGCAATACACTAAATTAGTCCTTATCAAAGACGTTTTGTGCCAATATTTTTCGAGTTTTAATGATTTTTAATGATTTTCTTTTGTAAAGTGTCAAATTTTCAAAATACAATGTATGTAAAAAATATTAAAACATTTTATTTTTTAATTGGCATGAAACATCTTTGACAAGGACTACAGAGTAATTATACAACACTGGTAATTTGTTTACATGTGCAACTGATAACATGAGACATTGGAAATATACTACTCAAAAAAAGAAACGCAAGGTGGGATTAGGTATGTTATTTTTATGATCTTCAATTGGATGTAGACACAAGATTAGAGAACTGACAATTTTGAAATTTGGCATCCACATTCAGGTTAGCAAAGGTCACTTGAGATCAGTATCACGTATGGCTACTAAATGCTTCGATCACTGCTTGGCACCGCCTGCCCTTAGACATTACCAGAGTCCGCATAACACGTTGGGGTATTGCAGCCCACGCCTCCTGCAAACCCTGGACAAGCTCTTGTAGCATCTGAGGTTGGGGTTGACGTCGCAGCTGTTGATCCAAGTGGTCCCAAATGTGTTTGATGGGGTTCAAATCTGGGGATCTAGAGGGCCAAGGTAGTGTAACAACATTATTTCTTTCCAGGAATTCCATTGCTATTCTAGCAGTATGGGATCGAGTATTGTCCTGTTGAAAAATGACGTTGTTCGCGCTGACAAAGGGAATCACATGTGGAGATAAAAATTTCATCTCTGTACCTAATGCTGTTTAAATTGCCTTGGATATGTACCAGGTCAGCCCTTCCACTGAAATCATAGCTGCCCACATCAAGACACTCCCACCTTCAAAGCGATCCGCTTCCTGTATGCAATTTTGCGCGAAACGTTCATTACGTCGACGGTATACCCTTGTGTGCCCATCAGCTATGTGCAGCGTAAAACGTGATTCATCACTATAAGCAATCCTCCGCCATTGGTCCCTGTGCCATACCCGACATCTACGGCACCATTGGAGTCTTAGGATGGGATTACGTGGCGGCAAAACTATCCTTTGAGCGGGCCGTCTTGGACGTAAACCAGCTTGTCTTAGGTGGTTCCATTCAGTCTGGTCTGATATTCTTCGCAACCCAGGTATGGCTGCGGTAGTAGAGGCTGCTGTGAAGAACCTAATTCTTAAATGGCATAACCAGATGTAGCGATCTTGTGCTGCCATCGTGTCGTCAGGTGAACATTTAATAAATGTGAAACTGCTAAACGAGTCTCCCCTGCTTGCAATCGGCAGATTGCAATGTTGCGTTCGTCATTGGTAAGACGTGGCATGACTCACAGCCAGAGCGTTTGACCAACAGCGAACAAATAAATAAGGGAAACCCTACCACTTGAAGGCAACGTGTATTCGTGTTGCACGTGCATGTTCAGCACGATAAATGTGTGCATGGTTTGTGCATGTAGGCCTCATGAAAAAGAAATTACATTATTTAAACTCGACATCGATAGCTGCATCTTTTTAAAATATTTTTCTTACGTTCTAAGGTTGTTTGGCATTCTTTAAATAATGTGCCATAATTTATTTAATTTTACATATATAGATGTGGTCGTATCATCAGAAATACAAAAAAAGTTGCATTTATTTTTTTGAGTAGTATATTATTATTTCATATTCAATTATCCAGACACCTGATGGCACTGGCAACACATTGGTAAAACACATCCTTGACATCAGCCCTTTATTATACAGTATGGAACTCCTGTACAAAACGACATAACTCTAAAATAGCCTCATCTCCAACCTTAGCCATAGACTACACCATTGCTAAGGACAGAGTTAATGCTACTGTAGAGTTATGCTGTTTAGTCCAGGAGTGTCCAGGATATGTATGCTGCTACAATATTAACTCTCCTCTTGAGCATTGCTGCCAATGAGAGTAGGTCCAGATTCCATCATGTCACCATTGTTGATGCCATTCCCGTCGCCATTGTCCTGTCATCGTCACAGTGTTTGACATCCGAGTATGATCGTGTGGGGAGCATGTCAAATTCAGTAGAGAAAGCTCGGTAAATATTTATCTTTGTAGTAGGATAAGCCTCCTGGTACATTGTTCTCAAGCCTGGAACAATATATTTGCTCTGTGAAGTCTCAAAGTCATCTTGGTACAATTGCAATACAAATAGCAGCTAAAATTAACAAGGAATAGAGGACTGTTGCCATTTTCAACTGCTGTCAGTGTTCATAAAATCTCAAAGCTCCTTTGAAAGCTACTGATCCTTCGCCGAAACTCCTGTAATAAGGTTAGTATGTTCGTCCAAAAAGCTCCCAGCCCAGTGGACCAACAATAGCAAAGAACTCCTGGTTCTTCAGTGAATCTGTCGGTCTGGGACCAACAGACTGCCATATTTTTGGAACATTAATATAGCTTTGCTTTTGTTGTATTTGTTTTTATGTTTAAACTACAGTCTAAATGCCTATACCATGATGTTCTGTCCACAAAGAGGGTTTAAATCCTGCCCTGGGGGCCCGGCATCAATGTTTGCAAAAGATACCTTTCTGACGCAATATTGATAGGATGCACTGTCTGTAGAGTGGCAATGCAGTTATCATTCTTGGTTTTGTCAGTACCAGCCAGTGCTCGCAGGTTTACTGCAACATTTAGTGCTACAGATGTTATGGGTTTCCTCCTGCCCTAAACTGACAAGCCGTGATATAAGTGAAAGAATGTTGAAAGCAGCTCTAAACCCCAATTTAAAAAAACCCCAAAAAAAACCCCAGTTAAGCTGAATCTGAAGACAGTCTACTATTGGTGTCCACTGGTTCTACAGGATGCCGTGGTTTCATGGGGAAAACAAACTGTTCTACACTGTGGTCATTAACAAGAAACATGCACAGTACACATTCATGGACTACACTGTGATCACAATGGCACAGTATCAATTGGATGATGGCAGCCTTAAATAAAGGATATAGTTGTCCTATAGGCCATGTAGTAATCCTTTGGGCTATGACCAAACAACTCATGAAGTAGGTCTTATGGTTAAGACCAAGGAATGGTGAAGACCAAGGCATAATCTGTCCTTCCTTTAGATATAAACTGAGGACTTTCAAGGTTTATGTTTTAGGGGATCAGGGCCAATTAGGATTGGGTAACCCAGTAACGCTAAAGACTAAGATCTAGCCCACAAAATAGCACTAAACAGTTATATTTCCTAACAAACCTCAAATAAATAAATAAATAAATGAATAAATGAATGAATGAATGAATGAATAAATGAATGAATGGATAGATAGATAGATAGATTAGATTAGATTAGAATAGATAGATAGATAGATAGATAGATAGATAGAGATAGATAGATAGATAGATAGATAGATAGATAGATAAGATAGATAGATAGATAGATAGATAGATTGATAAATAAATAAATAAACAGTGATCATCAGGACAGTACATAGTTGTTGCATGGTGACAACTTCTTATTGAATGTTGTGCTCTTCAGGGACGATTCTCACCTCACATTACCTACAGATCACAGACAAATCAATCGCCGCCCTATGGGGACAATCTCTGGAAAGTTACAGCAAAAGTCATCGCTATCCACAAGGGAGATTTGTACACTCACCAGGTCCCTTTAACCAGCCAGCATTAATATTTAACTGCTGCTATTGTAAATAAAGTTGGCTTCTTTTAAAGCACTACTCCCCAATTTGCTTGTCATCATTTTAACTTAATTACATGGAAGATTGTCATTTGAGCTGCACTGTTTGCGTATGTGAAGATTTCTGACAGCACGTGAAGATTTCTGACAGCATGTGAAGATGCGAAGATTTCTCACAGCATGTGAAGATGTGAACATTTCTGACAGCACGTGCAGATTTCTGACAGCATCTGCATATCCCGTTGCCATCTGCTCGGTGAAACAGGAAGTCTCTACTAATCCAGACCATGACGCCTCACCATTAGCGAAGCACTCGTAATGAACTGTTGTTTTTCTTGACATCTATCATTGTCTTGTACAACAATGGTGAAAGCACCAAAGTCAAGTAATTTAAAAAGAAAGCAATTTTCTTTTCATCATAATGGGACTAAATATTTTATAACCTTGAAGCCAAAACCCTATATATATAGACTCTAATCAGATTTTCTCTTAAAGTACGTTTCTGATTAATAGCTAATGGTGGTAATTCTGAAGCAGCTTCGTTTAGGTAAAAAATCTGGTAACTGTTTTTTTAATAGCTGGACTCTAGACACAGACAATATAGTATGGTATGATAAAAGATGCTCTTACTGGTCTCGGCCAGCGAGGTTACCCCTTTGGCTCATTCGGTAGAGCGTTGGACTCACAATCCAGCAACTCTGGTTCGAATCCCAGGATCGGCATGATCCTCTGTTACACATGCATTTTCGCACATACATTGTTCTAATTCGGAGTTTGACCCGTCGAATATCCATTCAATAGCTGCTAATCAGTAATACCGGTATATAGCCTGGTACATACTTATGTACATGCATGCATATACTTTTATAGTCAGGGATTTTGTTTCTAAATATCTATCTCTACGAATGCATGTTAAGTTACTGGAACAATATGCTTTCTGATTAAAACTAACTTCATTCGTGTTATAAGTAATATTTTACAAAGTACTCTTCTATTAGCGCTAAAGATTGTCACTTACAACATTAATTTCACTCGGTAAACCATCTGTAAACCATCGTACCATCTACAACATGGCAGATGTAGAACATAGATTTTATTTTATTGACATATTATGTGATACATCTATTATGTATGCGTCTTTGGAAAACATTGATAATAACATAATAATAGTATATACCTTTACACGTGAATAGCTGCTTTAATATGGCAGCGCAACTCCTGTATACCATACGCATGGCAACGCAACTTTAGTACAATAAAGCATTTCAATTTGAACTAAATAATGTATGATCGATGTGACCACTGAAGCATTATCTGAAGCACACGACCATTGTCTAAACATATATCCTTATAGTGAAGTAGGCAATAGCCATGCGTTTTCGAGGATGATATTGATAATGAAGTAGTTACATTAGACGATATGATTGATTGCATCTCTATAGACCAAAACGGGCGTTCAACAATACATGCTAATTAAGATGATCACGTAACCAGATAGATGGTCGCCCACAATAATGTCTTACGAAGCACAATATTACACTTCCGGAATCATATCACTCGTAATACACGCTATGAATATTGTGGCATCAGCAGGTTCTGTGCGTGTGAACCAAAGACAGGAGTACTGCCACACTGCGCAGAGTTGACACTGGTAATGAGATTGGATCTCCCTGGTGAGGCGTACGCCTCCCACGTGTTTGCTACTACCAAGCGGGGCAGTCCGTAAAACATGGACACCATCAGTGAGATTAATGCCGGGGGAGAGGGGAAAAGACACAGTGCTGTCAATAGCGGCCATTATTACCTCTTTAATAGACAATAAACAAATTTAGTACGAGAGCACGTCGCCGAGCCCACCAATCAACATCCTGTGTGTAGTCCCTTTCTGGTTGCTTCTGCCACAATCAGATTAATGGTAGATTTTGGGAGATCTGGATTCGACCATTTACTTAACGAGGTGGTGTAACAAATGCACGAGATTATTGAAAATCAACCCACATGGTAATAACTCATCATACATCTGGAACTTTCCAGAAATACTTAATATAACCAGCCCAATGCCTCGCGTGTATGTGATATCTTCTGAAAACAGTCAGCTCAGCTCCGTGCCTGTGGAACCAGAAGCCCTCTGTAGGAATGTTGGTGTTGAAAGGACAGATCGATCTTATCTTCGCGGTCGGGAGCGGTACAGTAATTAACTGAGTTACAGTAAGACCTGAGAGCCACGGTTGCTACATATAAACCAATAATAATAACCCTACTCTACGCTGAAACTGGTTTGGACTGCATGAAGGAATCTGGATATGATGTAATCTAAAACCTTCTGGTCATATTTTTACACTATATACCTCTGATCGATGTTCCTTCTCTTTGACATGCGTTTCACGAAAGGGTCATGTTATAGTTGTAGCCTAAATATATATAACAATAATTTACGTAATATTTTACGTAAACCTCGAATTCGGAACAGGTACAAGCCTTTCGTGAAAAGCAGGGGCTCGTTCCTAAGAAAAGTTGCAACTACAATTGATTGTAAGTCAAATGTTATGGACCCTCTAAAAGTATAAGTCCATTAATTTTCATGAAACACTTTTATCGCTACAATACTTGGGAATCTGGGGGCCTATTCTAGAAACGTTCTTACGATCGTACGACAATCTTAAATATTCTTATAGTAGGGCAATGGAAGACGCACGCTCTTAGGCTAAGAAGATCGTAAGAACATTTCGAGAATACATTGAACGTTGAGGACATACAGAACACATTGAACGTTGGAGGACATACAGAACACATTGAACTTTGGAGGACATACAGAACACATTGAACGTTGAAGGACATACAGAACACATTGAACTTTGGAGGACATACGGAACACATTGAACGTTGAAGGACATACAGAACACATTGAACGTTGGAGGACATACAGAACACATTGAACGTTGAGATGTAATAATGTCTGTACCACAGCATTTAGTTATCCTACTTAACTTCACCATCCGTGGCTCGTATGTCATGATTGCAAATCTGCTAATAATCTTCCTCCCACTACCACGTAATGCATCCCCCGTGGACCATTCTCTGAAAACCACGATCATTGCCTACTTAGCATCCGTCAAAGGCCGTGGATAATGCAGACTACTTGCTTCGTTTTTATCTGCGTGTTACAGATGGATAACAATTAAAAGGTCAGACAACCAGAGAGCTCATGATCATCGATGTGATAACATACTTGCCTATATTATTGACATGACCACATGAGAGAAAAACTTCCCGCCCACATTATAAAAACATATTTCCACAGCGTCCATGTCATCGACGGAAATGTACGTAATCTGTCCATGGTCACCTTGGCGAGCCATGATGCTTCATCAGCGGTTGGTATGTCATGATCATGATTACGAAGAAACTAATTGTTACTATGTGGATATCTCGTAACACTAATATTGGTAAATTCTGAGAGCATTATTTGGAAGTTATGGTTTCTCACGACACTCGGTAATATGCAGTATGAATGCAAATATAGGGCCTATGAATGTAGCACCCCCTTCATTCACTCGCCTCTCTCTCTCTCGCTCTCCCTCTGTCTCTCTCTCCTCTGTCTCTCTGTCTCTCTCTCGTCTATCTCTCTCCGTCTCTCTCCTCTCTGTCTCTCTATCCCTATCTTCATTCCCACCTCCCTAATTCTTACCCCACCAATAGAGCTAATCGCACATCTATGCATGTTGGGTTCATATTACCAGTTTACGTATTGGCACATTACCACGAGATTACGTTGACAAATTGGAACATAATCGCAATGGATAATTCTGCATTTAGATAATTGGCTTCCGTGTAGATTTGTAATATTTATTTTTATGCCAGTAAGATAACACTATGACCAGACACCTGTAAAGTGCTCCCGTAATTTGATATACCATATTTACAGTGCCATTTTTCATTAATGAAGCTAGTATATATTACTACTGTCACTTGGTGATTGCTAGAAGCACTTCTAACTAAAGAGTGAGACTATGGCTTTCATTGGCTATTAGTAACAAACAATCAAGGTGCATTAACCCTGACGATAAGTGGTGATTTATAATATGCATCCAGCACGAAAGGATTACAAATAGCGTTCGCTTCATGCATACACCCTTGGGGAAAACACAAGCATGATTGGGCTCGGCTAGTTGAGGAATGGTGCACCGGGTTACAGTTTGGCTGAGATAACGGTTAGTTTCTGCCCACGCTGAGACAAAACCTAGCTATGTCGCTTTCGCTTTAAAATATAAATACATGACAGGGAATGCGTACCCGGTAGGATGAGATAGCAATGTGAACGTCAATCTTATAGGGACATCCGCCTTTACTAAATCCCCCAAATGAATACAGATGGGATTTTATAAAGTGTTTAATTTTTTTTTTTAATGGAGTTTGGATCCGATTTCAAGATTATTTGACTAATATCACGGCCTGTCAGTTTAAGGCAGGAGGAAACCCGCAATGAATGGTAGCGACGCACGACATATATACAAGAGTTGAGAGCGAGCGACTGATAATAATAATAACAATAATAATAATAATACATATACATATATACTAGTATATAGGTCTATTTGTAGCGCCATGTAAGTTCAAATTCTTTTAAAAGCCGCTTTCAAGATTCTTTCACTTATATCACGTCTTGTCTGTTTAGGGTAGGAGGAAATCCGCAATATCTGTAGCACTGAATGTTGCAGTAAACCTGCGAGCATCGGCTGGTACTGACAAGACAAAGGATGATAACTGCATTGCCACTCTACAGACAGCGCATCCTATCGATATCGCGTCAGAAAGCGAACATTGATGCCGGGCCCCCGGGGCGGGATTTCAACCTGGAACCTTCGGCTCCGAAGTCCAACGTTCTACCACTGCTCTACTACCTGCCCCGTCTGTTCATATTCTTTCGGGCTTGTATTTAACGATTAAATATACTCATTTATAATTATTTAGCTTTGATATATTTCTATAAACAAACAATTTGTAGGTAAACACTATAGGGTAGTCTTTGCCAAAGAGATTTCGTGGCAATTCTTTCGATTGTTAAAATAATTTCTTACATTTATTAAAGTGCCAATGTCAAAAGGCATTATTAAAAAATGGAAAAGAATTTGCCACGAAGCATCTGTGACAAGTACTAACTATTGGGCATCAATCATAATAATGTAGAATTCAATTTCCTGAACTTTCTAATTTTGTATATCATATACATATACTATTGACCATACATTAATCTATATAATATCGACGTTAGTATCTGGCTTTGTAAAAAAACAGTCCGGCTGCGGAGGGGTGGGGAAGTTGAATTTTATAAAAAAATCAAAGATGGCCGCCAGGGAAGCATGAACATTGATTTGTTTTGGTGTGTGTAAAATATCCTCAGAAGCAGATGTGACAAAAGTATGATTTTATTGTAGTGTAACATACAATTTCCCCCAGGTTGCCTGTCAATGACAATAGCTGTTGTGCTCAATCTGTTTATATAGGACGCTGGCTTTGGTCCAATGCTGATGGCATCGACTGTAAAGCTTGTTATATCGGCTTTTGTCGTTCACTGCTTCAGAATATAGGAGCTCATTACACGTGTTTAATCATGCAGGCGATGTTTGCGTCAATAGAGCTAATTATTGTCTTGAAAGATTATTATTGTCTTAGTTCACATGTCATGACGTTGTTAATTCATTCGTCTATCGTTCAGTTTGACAGCTTAGCTTCGGATTTCCAGAAGTGTAGTAATTTTTTATTACTACGTCGCTCTTTACCTCATAATCAGATATTGATTAACCTATCGCGAGTTGTCAGTCTCCGAGTTATTGACGGACCTGTCAATCAATCGGAATACAGGTACGCTAAAAGATGGGCGTGACTATATTATATTTAAATTAGCCGGGTGGTAAATGTCCGTCAGACATATCTTAGCAAAGCAAACTAAGCCTAGGTGACAACTTTGTCTTCAGATTAAAATGATATCATGAAACCATGGAGGAAAAGTCAACAGAAATGTTCAGGGTCGACGTTATCATTATATTTGCATGTGTTATAGTGTGATATTTGTGTAATATTTCTTATTGTCAGTTGTAAAGGTCTACTTAAATTAGACCGTTCCATTCAAATATAATATTTGACTTCTCGATATGACAATTGTCTTAAGTATTGTTCATAATTTTGCTGACATATGCATGTATATATAGGTTGGTACTGGATTTTGCAACATGCTCCTTCAAATGCTGGTGCATTAAAATAATTTCATAGATCTGTACGTTTCTCAAGAGCACTATCCATGTCTGTAAGCTTGATTCTATGTCCGCTCAGTGGAAATCTCAAACAAGTTTTAGTCAGAAGCTATCTGATTGGCTAATAGCAGGGATATGGAACTGTCACGTGGACAAACACATAATCGTTAGCACGTTCTATAGGCGTGTAACGGAAACCAAGCAAGATTAAATTTGCATTAGATTGCATAAACAAACTGTCGATTGTAAAGAAATGCATATTACTTGGTTGTCCCTTGGTCAAGGTCTGTTGACAGTCGTGATAATTCAATATACATACGAAGGGAGAGCCCTTCTAGGTCAAATGCAAATGTCATATATCGAAGCACACCAACTTCCGTATGCCTGAATGCTCGAACTCCTTGTCTATAGTACTAGAATATAATACTAATATACTCCAGTTATAATACTAGTATGTATGCTTAAGGCCTCCACAAGTGTATCCATTATTCACGAACCTGCAAAACATGTGAATAAATACCACAATTTACTTGAAGAAATGGGTATTCCACAACATACAAATGGACTGGTGCGTGGTATATTATTCCAGTGAGTTGATGTACAAGACAGCAACTGGCGTCTGAATTAGCCTAATCTGCGTGTTGTGCACAATTGCAGATCATCAATGCAAATAAATCTTCACAAATCTGCGAAAGCAACAATGAGTTGAAACAAGACACAACACCAATATCCACCATCTTGTAATGGCGGTGTTTGTTGCTCACTGGAACAAAAGATCTACGAGATGTATACTCAGCGAAATAAATTAAGGACCAGTAGCCTTTTTGGCTCAGTATATAAATTTAGCTGTATATTATTTTAACTACGAAGAATTTCCAATCGTCTACAGGCCTAGGGCTCAGGTACGCATTGGAAGAAGAATGGCACCAGATTCCTCAATCCGAGTGCCCAAATTTAGTAGAAAGCGTTCACACATGTCGACAGACTCTTAATTATGTTTTGGGACTATAAATGGTCTTTGAATTACCATAATCTTCCAAGACAAATACAACATGCATTCAGCAGCACACACACCTTACACTCGCATAACACAGTTTATCATATAATATTGGAGAGTTCAATAAACCCATGCTATAAATATAAATATGTTCACTAGTGCAAGAACATAATACATTTTTATAATTGTATTCATACGTGATATCAAAGTCTTTTTGGACCTCTTTTACAGTTTCTTGTTGGGACTTAATTTGTCGAATATAAAATAAAAACATTTCTTCAATTAAATGTGCAAACACATTTCTTACTATGTACACATTTTCTTGGAACTATATTTTGTCCACGTGCTTTAACCCAGTTCCCAAGACATTTGTCTATTATAGTGTTTGTCACTGAAAATCGATATTACAATAGTTTCTACAGTTATTCGTGTTCATATATTACTGAATTTATTATACTCGTTGGCAAAAATGATAGTATGCTCGGCAGAGCCTCACATAATATCAGTTTTGCCAACTCGTTTAATAAATTCAGTAGTATATGATCATAGCTATTATAGATCCTCTATGTATGTCATTGTAGTGTTCATTGAAAGTAGATATACTTATAATTACACACAAGTAAGGCATACGTGCATCGTCTGTGACTATTGATTAGTTTCCCACATAATTACTATTCAGTACTATATCTTTCCCGTATTGCATGCATGTGATGTAATTCATATGGCCATCTATTCATTATTCAACACAGCTGTTTCCAGATACCAGCCCTATGACAGTAAAGATTACGAGGTTGCATGTTTCAACGTTAATCGGTGGACACAAGAATAACCAAAATACCATAAGAATACCGCTACTTTTTTTTAGCAGCCGGATTACACGCCATTCCTCCACAAGTGCTTTAGCCAAATCCTCGCTTCAGCTAAATCCGCAGTGTTTTAGTAAGTTCCACTCTACTTAATATAGCGATTTCCCCAAGTGCTTGTGTCAATTACTAGTATTTCAGATTATATGGATAATGGATTTCTAGTTATCACTGATCGTTCAAAAATGTTAGACACGTCGGAGATAGGGTATGGGTGTGGTGGGATGCTGTTTAACCGTGACAGGATGTTGATGTCATTACACTGTAATTTGAGATATGTCACATTCTGTGCGTGCACAATAGCAGTCCTGACATTGAAACGCCTGAATATTGTATTAATAGTATATAGCTAATGTACCATATTTTGGTACCTTTTGTCAGTAAATTAATTTTTTTAAATAAAAATAATATTTGGTGTCTGGAAAAAAGGCATAATCAAATTGATAACCTTTTGTTTCAAATATTTTTCTATTTCTATAAATATATGTGCACTTCTTCTGAAACCACTGATGTGGACTTCTTATGCCACCACTGAAGTTGACTTCTTCTGCCACGACTGAAGTGGACTTCTTCCGAAACCAATGAAGTGGACTTCTTCTGTCAGCAGTAATTTTATTTTCTTAGCAAATTTTCTACCACTTTGCCTAATCCTTGTTCGACCCCCATCATGAAGCATGGAAGTGGCCACCATCGAACCATTGAACTGTTCTCTGTGTTCTGAGGTCCTAATGCGATCTGACGATTTGAGCCATCGCGCAGTCCTTCACCTCAATATCGTTCGTAAGTAGAAGTCGCCGTATAATCACATTCCTATATACTGCACAGTCCGAGCAGTGTCGAGTGACATAGCTAGACATTCTATTGTGTGGTTTCCAATGGTCTAGACCATCCATAGTCTCAGAGGGTGAAAGTAAATAGTTTAACATAAATTATATTGATTGGTATTATTTTTAATATTTAATATTTTAATATTTATATGAACGGATCCGCTGAAAGTCTTTACTCGCCAGTAATCTAGACTTGCTTATCTGCTCTAAGGTGGGGGCGGGTGGTAGCGCAGTGGGTAGAACAGTTGGACTTCGGAGCCAAAGGTTCCAGGTTCAAATCCCGCCCCGGGGGCCCGGCATCAATGTTTGCGA
>JAUTBT010017036.1:0-22071 GCA_032361225.1 Lepetodrilus schrolli
TAATAACGTCCTATTTCACTGTTTATCTATCATAGTATCATGTATTTAGCTTGAGAACGTATTTCCCGTCGATGAATACTAGTAATTTCTTCTCACCTAATCTTGTTAACTCGTGGTATCTGAGGCCACGTCCTGCTCTATTCATCGCTAATCACCTGGCTTAATCCTATGTTAATTGGTCTTTGCAACTGTTTACATTTGTAGTCACCTATGAGAACGTTACTTTTAAAATAATGTTTTTGACAAATGCGCGTAATATCAATACTGCGTATATGTCAAATTTATTGTTTGCACTGAATTTGTGTCCGCTAAATATACGTGTTTTACAGTAATATTAGCATTTAGATTAAATTGGTAAGCAAATTGGGGCCTTAAGTTAATTGGGACTTCAGCAACAACAGGTCAAATAGATATTAACATCGCTTACCAAACCATAGATTCCAGGAGGAAGGGGTTGATCTCTGCCATGTTTATCAAAATTCTGAAACAGAAATGCTAGTGTCAATAGTTTCAATGTTGTCGGAACATTAGTGCACCTGAAGTCCAGTAAACTGGAATTGTAAGATGCTGTGTCAAGAATCATCTCCAAATACTAGTTCATTAGCATTCAGCATACTATTTCCTTAACAACTACATTAATAATTTTTTGGATAGAAATAATATTTACAACTGTGTTGTGTTCGGCCTGCACTACTTATCTCTACATAGTACTATGTAGTGATATGGAAGCCATTCAGCCAGCATATGTAGTACTATGTAGTACTACTTTTCACTACGGGTCTGGCCCCCGTAGTGTTTTGTAGGAAAATGTAGGAAAACCCAAGGCAGGAAGGGAATGGACTGGACGCATGAGCAAACCTGCTATTTTCGTACTAATCCGTTCATCCAACCACTACGTTGTAGAAAACTAGCGTAGTATGGTGTAGTACAAGTAGTGCAGCCTGAACGCAGCCCTGTTATACATTCACAAATTATGGAGATATAATATTTTCCTAACAACTGATTTTCATTCCTTAACAACAGACAGAATTTTACAATAATAATAATACATTCACAATAATACATTCACAAATTATGGAGATATAATATTTTCCTAACAACTGATTTTCATTCCTTAACAACAGACAGAATTTCACAATAATAAATCCTAAAAATAGTTATGTTGTTGCATGGTATATGCCAGCATGTGATTCACATTAATTTAATAAAATAATATACTGACCTCATACAAGTCACAGACAGGAATACTGGGGTCATGTTTGTGTCGTGTCCTGACGAACGACGCAGTGAGTCCGTGACATCGGCCGTCAACAACCCTCCCATCTCTCTCCTTGCTCACCTGCAACACAGCCACCATTTGTTTACTGCCGTTTCATTTTAAACTATGCTTGTGTCAAGCCGGCATTATAGTGTCAAACAACTATGCTAGTGTCAAACAAGCATTATAGTGTCAAACAACTATGCTAGTGTCAAACAAGCATTATAGTGTCAAACAACTATGCTAGTGTCAAAGAAGCATTATAGTGTCAAACAACTAGGTTGGTGTCAAACAGCTATGTTAGTGTCAAAACCAGCATAATATATTATCAAACAAATATGATAGTGTCAAACCTGTATGATAGAGTCAATCCAAAATAAGAGTTAAACAACAAGGTCAAACCTGTATGATAGTCTCAAACCTGTACAATAATGTCAAACTTATACAAGTGTCAAACCTGTACAATAGTGTCAAACCTAGATGATAAATGTCAAACCTGCATGGCAGTGTCAAACCTGTAAGTTAGTGTCAAACCTGTAAGTTAGTGTCAAACCACTGACCTCTGGGTGGACACACATGTTTTTGCGAGAGCTGAGCGCCACACCTAGGAGATTAGGAACTTCTCCAGATTCCTTCTCGTAAAATTTCATCAGACTGCGTAGCTCCTCCATCACCTGAGAACAAAAACATTCTTGCGGTGATTTTACCTATGTCCATTATTATTATTGCTCATATGTAATATATAGAGCTATATTTGAATCTGAGCTTTCAGGCATGAAAAGCAGGCAAACTCATCAAAATAAATCCTTTTACCTGCTGATGATAAACAATTGTTTACAAAATGGTGCCTATTCATTTGGATTCCCCTCTAAATTAGTCACATGGTTAGAAGGGTATGTTGTGATTGGTCCTCGGTCAGGCAGTTGAGAGATTACATGCTCCTACTCACCTAGCAGTCTATGTAAATAAACAAAGTGACTGCCCTGTAAAATGAGTTGATTTAGAGATAACAGATCATTTGGTAGGAAATCAATCACTGTACATGGTGTAGGATCATCAGTTCTTTAGGTTAATACTATATGAATTTGGTGTTCGAGTCGAAAAGAAACTTTATTCATGAAACTTTGTACATGGGTGGTGGAAGTGGAATCAGGCTTGCAACGATACACTTTTTTATGATACTATGCATATCACAATTCACAGGTACTGATATAATACATAATACAATACATCAATATTTGTTTGTTACTATTTTGTTATAGCTAAAATTTGCTGTTTATACCTATCGGCTAGTTTGTTATGAAATCCATGTTCAAAACAAATTCCTAATTTTGGAATTTTATAATAATTTGTGTAGTTTACTTGGCCGTTCAGAAGATGAGCTTCAAACGTTGGCCTTAAATAGTAATAAACAATATGGATTTAAATCAAATTAAATACATTTTCTTTATTGTGAATAAAGGAATAAAATAATATTGTATTAATCTGTATTGTTATGTATTAATATGTTGCCGAACGTGAATCGTCATGCTTTGTATCATGGTATACTGGGAAATCGTGTAGGCCTAAGTGTCATTAAAATGTAAATAGTGGCAAGTCCATCCACTTTATTGTAAATCTTGGATTTCCATTCCTGTTTATAGATAGATGTTTGATTGAAACAATTTTCAAAACAAAGAAATACCTTGTCCAGCTCTGGAACTGTTCTTGAGCAGTAGATCAGCTTGGTAACTTCTAGAGGATGAGCCTGTTAAAAGTGCAGATAGAAGATACAGAAATACTAGTAATGTACCAGATCATGGACGGGGCAAGCAGGTACATACAGATACAGAGATAATATACCAGGCCTCGTTCCACAGAGCGAACAGATCGTTACAAGAGTTGTAGTGATCAGGGCCCATTGTTCAGGGTCAAGTTGCACGACACTCTTGTAGCACTACAATAGTTGCAAGTCCAATTGTAGGGTCTTCTACAATTGGAATTGGGTGGTACGAATCTTACGTAGCCTATCTGAATAAGATAGTACTACAACTATTTTGACGGCAGTTGTACGTCCCTACAACTATTGTAGCCTACAAGAGTGTCGTGCAACTGGACCCAGGACAGTTTTAGCTACAATTGATTGGAGGTCAAATTTTATGAACACGCTACAAGTGTAAGTTTATTGCACAAAACACTTTTACCACTACAATGCTTGAGAATATAGTTAGCTAAAACTATTGTAGAAATAAAAGTGGTTTGTGCAACCAGAGTTAGATTTGTAGCGGGTCCATAAAATTTGACTTACAATCAATTGTAGCTACAACTGTTCTGTGCAATAAGGGCCTGGCAGATCGCCAAGAGAGTCATGACTCCTATACATCTATACGATATTACGACTCTCGTAGCACTACGATTGTTCTGTGGAACGGGTCCTAGATCATGGAAGAGCAAACACATACATATATTTCATATCAACATGCACATTATTTATAATATACCGTATCAATCTCAATTAGTCATGTTAATGGAAACATTATTTCCTTATAAAAGCTTGAGATGAGTTATTTCTTATAGCTAAACTCACCCTCATGTATGAGATAACAAGAGACAGCAGTGATACAGTCTTCCCTGTTCCAGAAGGCATCTCCAATGCACAGTGGCCCTATAGTCCAAGAAATACAGTGTTACCATATGTGTGTGTACAGTGGAACATCATATCTTTGTTTGTCTTTTGTGTTACAATACTGTGTATTCCCTCTTTGTTGGATATAGACTACACAACATTTGTTATATTACTGACCTATCGTAAAGTCATGCACCTTGAAATGTATGTCAAGGTTTTCCATGAAATTGAAAGCTTGCATCGCAATATTGATAGGATGTGCTGTCTGTAGAGTGGCAATGCAGTTATCATTCTTGGTCTTGTCAGAACCAGCTGGTGCTTGCAGGTTTACTGTAACATTCAGCGTTACGGATGTTGCGGATTTCCTCCTGCCCTAAACTGACAAGCCGTGATATAAGTGAAAGAATCTTGAAAGTGGCTCTGAAACCCCAATTTAAAAAAAACAAGATTCCTGCAGCGATGTTCAGCAATAAACAATAACTAGGTTTGTAGATGTGTTGCTTATTGATCCAAAGCTGTCCATGAAATAAAGAAAAAAGACATGCAAAGAAAACCCCACTATTTCTTTTATTGGGTAAATCTGCGAGCATCGGCTGGTACTGACAAGACCAAGGATGATGATAACTGCATAGCCACTCTACAGACATTGCATCCTATCAATATCGCGTCAGATAGGTAACGTTCGCGAACATTGATGCCGGGCTCCCGGGGTGGGATTTGAACCTGGAACCTTCGGCTCCGAAGTCCAATGTTCTACCACTGCGCTACCACCTCCCCACCCCCAAGGTGAAGACAGCATTCTGCCAGGTCCTTCCACGAGTCGGCTCGCAAACGACCCAGTTACTTCTCCGGTGCTAGAATCCAAACGAATGCCGAAACAGAAGGCAGTGATGGTGAAGTGTCTAGCTAAACATCTGAGTGGCTCGGAGAAAGTCTTCATTTCCACGCTGCTGTGGTTCAACCTGCATTCTGCTCCTCCATTGACTGAAGATTCCTTCTTAGTTTGTGAAGTGAGAACATTTAATTTACATCTTGTCCAACACTTAAAAAGTTTTGATACTCAACTGCTTTCAAGATTATTTAATTCATTGGCTTGTCAGTTTTCAAAACACTCTAGACATTAGATGGTCTCTAGTACTCAAGAGTTTGAGCTAGTGTGGCCAGGTTTGCGTTAGTGTGGCCAGGTGCGAGTTAGTGGCCAGGTTTGCCTTAGTGTGGCCAGGTTTGAGTTAGTGTGGCCAGGTTTGAGTTAGTGTGGCCAGGTTTGAGTTAGTGTGAGTGTGGCCAGGTTTGAGTTAGTGTGGACATACCTTAGCATCCAGAGACTTCTTCAGCTCCAGCATGTACAGGTACTGCTCAGGGTAGATGTAGTCATAGGGGAAGTACACCAGCAGACCGTCCACATTTAGCCTGATGAAACAAGACATGGTTTAAAACTGCAAATAGAGTTTCTTGCTCTTGATAACTGCATAGAAGGCTTATGGCCAGTATGCACATTATGGTAGTAATGACATTATCCTGCCATTTGGCCAGGTAGTGATAATGCTTCACTATATTAACTTTACCAGCCATAATCCTCCTATAAAGGCTATGGGAGCAAACTGCACCACCAAATCCAGGAAATCTGGTAAATTGTTCTGATATGGTATGTAACAAAAATTCGGATTCAAACAAAGCAATGACGCATCTTTCTATGGAGGTCCATTTTGATTTATGACATGTGCTTTTCGAGGAGAATTTTGAGATTTGGTGTAGCGTTGTCTGCCGCCGGATTTGGCGGCAGTTTGCTCCCATAGCTTTCATAGAATTATGGCCACTGAAGTGAGTATAGCGAAACATTATCACCAACCAGCCATAAACATGATGGCTTAGGGTAGACTGTACTCTATCCATTAAATAAATATCACGTAAGGAATATGAAGTGACAGTACTGTCTTCATGAGCGTTCAAGGATTTTCCTTAATTTCACTTTAAACATAAATGCAGATAAACAATTACAAAAAAATTCACTGATAAAATTAAGGGCAAAGGTGGGAATGCCAGTTTAAGGCAGTTATGGAATTAAATAATACATACGTCTTGAGATAACAAGCCCTATATTGGTTAGTTATATTACATACTTCATGCTTATTGATGTCTTGCAGTTGTTGACAACCTTTTCTCGTCAATAGACGATCAATTCAAGTGGCTGTCAAATGATGAATTGTATTTTCGATCTTCACCCATGCTTTCATAGCATTCCGGAAGTGTACATCGGAAGTAAGTAACTAAACTGGTTCTCTTTTTGAAGCGCTCTGCATAATGTCACCGGTACTTACAAGTAACATTTAGCATTCATTGGCAAATGATACGATTTTCAGCCAATGACCGCCTCGGATGACTTATCCATTGCCAGTTTGTCAGTGAACAGCAACCTAGTCTGTAGTCAGTAGGGAACCCAGTTAAGCACGTGCGTGTGTATGTCATATTTGTTGACCATGAAATATTTCCAAAAATATTTGACGAGTTATTGGCCAAAATGTTTCTTTAAGTTGATTTACTGATTTTATTGTCTTCTTTTCATACAAACGTTATGCAAAAATAACTGATGAAGTGTCTTGATTTATTTTAAACATGAAAAATATAATACAATATAGCCTGTATCTTCATTTGAATTTCACAGGAAAGAAAACACATTTACACCGTATTAGTGGCGGTAGCTACTTCTAGAAGGAGATGGGTCGGCAAAGAAACTATCGAGTTAATTTAACTGCTGCCCGGTTTCGCTGCAGTGACCACCCTCTTCATGCTTTTATTTCAAGAGGCGATGCAAATGTAATTAACATTCCAAACGACTGTGAATGCATCATTTCCGCACTTCGCGTTAGACACCAACAGAAAAATGTCCATTTTCTTTCCTCGTCCTCGTACGGGTACGAAATCGACTCGCCAGATTCGTCGATTTCGTTTGATTCTAATTTTGAGTTCAAGCTACCACCATTTAGTGACAATGTCTGCTACAGATTTAGTTCAGAAATCCTCACATATTTATGGGTACAAGACCCTCTCAAAATAGAATTGTCTATGCCATTGTTGGATGATGATGATGATGATGGTGATCCAAAGTTTTCAAACACCCCTAAAATACTCTGCAGTGATGATTTTCTAGACCATTACAAGTTGACATTGAATGACGTTGTGTATTTCCGACCCGTAAAATTGTTTCCATTAAAAAAAGTAGTTTTTGCGGTATCTGACAAGGATGCATATAAATGGCTGCAAAATGTTAAATTTAGCATTGGTCTGCTTACGGAGTCTGTCCAACACGAGGTGATAGCGAAAAAGGACCAAGGTTTTCTTGCACCTTACCCTAGCATGTTCCTCGATGATGAAGCGTTCCAGTGTTGTTGGTACAGCACAATGAAAGTGGTGGAATGCACACCGCTACAACAAGGCTTCATCACTTTCAACACAGAACTGGTTCTGTTCTACGATGAATTCCTTCCACAAAGTTCCATAGAAAAAAGAAAGCGTCTGTCGACTACATCTATCGAACACTTCCTGTCTCGTCCAGAAACATTTATGTCTGATTTCTGTCGCTCATTGAGCATAACAAGCATTCCGATGGAAACAAGTCACCATCGGTCAGGCAGCACGTCTAGTATGGATTCGACGGTGATTCTGTTTAACTCATTTGTCGTGGAACAGGACCGACAGTGGAGGAGAATATTGGGAAAGGATTTGGAGAGAACATCTGATCCGCACAATTTCATTGGTGTACCGAAGAAACTCATGCTAGACTATGGTCTGTTTGACGGAAGCATTCTAATAGTCTCGTTGCAAGAGTCTGAGGGTGAAGACAGCATTCTGCCAGGTCCTTCCATGAGTCGCCTCGCAAACGACCCAGTTACTTCTCCGGTGCTAGAATCCAAACGAATGCCGAAACAGAAGGCAGTGATGGTGAAGTGTCTAGCCAAACATCTGAGTGGCTCGGAGAAAGTCTTCATTTCCGCGCTGCTGTGGTTCAACCTGCATTCTGCTCCTCCATTGACTGAAGATCCTGTCTTAGTTTGTGAAGTGAGAACATTTAATGTACATATTGTCCAACGCTTAAAAAGTTTTGAAACTTAACTGCTTTCAAGATTATTTAATTCATTGGCTTGTCAGTTTTCAAAACACTCTAGACTTTAGATGGTCTCTAGTACTCAAGAGTTGTAGCTCACTGATGCAAGTAGACGTGAAGAAATGGAGGTTTATGTCATATCCTTACTAAAAGGATGGTGTACAGTCTGATTTAGGCCAGCCACCGTTTCAGGATGGCCTCCATTGTCGCAAATGGGTGAAAGATTCCCGCAGCGACGTTAAACTCCATAGCAGCTCATAAACCAGTCTTTGAAGTTACCACCTCGTAACAAGTGTTTCAAAACAACGTCACAAGTCGTCCATTCTTAAATCGACATCTAACTTGAGACTTTTTGAGGTGATAAACTGGTTCATAAACTTATGAGCTCTTACATTTAGGAAGTCGTTGTGAAAATGAGGCCAGGTCTACATTATGATCTCCGTGAAGTACAGGCCTGCAGTGTTGTTTACCACTAATTAACAGGCTTGTAATTAACAGAAGTTGCGAGACGATCAACTGGAGAGCGATGTAGACGAGGGCAGCAGTCACTCGCTGAGCTCCTCCATCAACACCCGTCTCCCCATCGCAACCGAGGTGCACATCTCCATCGTCAACTCCCCCTACTACAGCCCCCGCATGAACTACACCGAGGCCCTCAAGAAGTACTTCCAGGTCGCCAGGTACACACGCATATCAGTATACTTAAAATAAATTAACTGGTTCTTGGGATTTAGCATTTGTTAATTTTATTTCCGACTACAAAACTAACTGCCAAGTTATCTTCCTGGATCAGATTTGTCTTGGTTCGGTGATACATTTGGATTTGAGATGTTCATTATGGGTGCAGTTATCATTTATTTATATATGTAAATGGTTGTCAAACATTTATTTATTGACTGTTTTGTATCTCGACCATCTTTTGATTCTTGACTGTATTTTTCTGTTTCAGGATTGCTAGTCATGGAGATGTGTTTGCAATAAAGAGCGCAGGTATTGATCTGTCTGTATTCATATAACTATATGAATCTCATCTGCAATGAATATACAGATTGCTCAATAATCAAATTGTGTCAATCATCAATGACAATAACATTTTGCTCTTTAAATTGTTAATGTTGGTAAAATAATTAACACTTTCGAGAGTGCTAAAGTTTAGAAATATGCAAAAATGCCATGGTCCATTTATTATGTTTTTCATTAATTATATGTTTATATTAATATTGTGCAAATATCCAGAACAACTGCTCAAATGCTCTTTTGGGAAATGGGTGAACAAGTATCGATTTTCTTCTTCTTGAAAGTGCAAAGTTTGTTGTATTGTATTGTTTTAACACATATTTTATTCAGGGCTAATTCTTCAGTGCATATAAAATTGATCTCTTTGCAACAATTGACATCTGATTTGAAGTTATAAATGTATTGCAGATGACCCCCAGTTTTGGCAGGCTGCCAATTTGGACACAGGTCTGCGCTACCCGGTGATGTTCTTTAAAGTGACCCGGGTCGAGCCATGTCACCCTGACCTCGTGGCCTGTATGGTGGACTCCAAGAACACACGCCTACTTCAGGTCAGTTGATTAATTCCAGCCAACTTTGAAATATTCCCAGTGCAACGTAACGCATTAATTCATTTGTGACTTGCATCGGAGGATAACACCAGGTGGAAAAGTTTGTTTTTGCATGAAATAAGACTGGTTCTGTTCTACAATGAAGTCATCCCAGAAAGTTCCATAGAAATGAGAAAGCATTTGTCGAGTGCTTCTACCGAACACTTCCTGTGACATCCTGGCACCCATTCCACAGAACAATCGTAGGCCTACAAGTCGTAACTCCCGTGTATGTTAGCATGGACAAGATGGAGTCATGACTCCTACCGCTACGATTGTTCTGTCGGCGACCAGAAACATTCATTTCTCATTTCTGTCGAAAAATCTAAATTAGGAAAAATTAACTTTAGTATATTTGAGTATGTCACATTTGTGTAATAGGTCCTGTGTGTTCATTATTTATGGCTCTTTTTGTCTGCCCCCCCCCCCCCTATTGTTTACAGCTATTTTTGTCTGTCCCCCCAGGTTGGGTGTGTTCACAGCTATGTGCCACAGATTGCCTACCAGTACTTCGCAGAGAGCGCCCCGAGCTACTGGCAGCAGCTGTCGTGTCCTGGACTCAACTGTTACATCGACAATCTGCAGAAGATCCTACTCCCACACCTCAAGAAGAGGTCAGTGAGGTCAACACGTGACATTACATGGTCCCAATAATACATCAGAGTTATTCAGGGTTCGACAGTAAGGATTTGTCCACCTGCCTGAGACAGGTATTATACACAGACAGACATAGCCCAGGTTAACAAGCCCTTTGCTCAAGTCATGTAGAGCCCTGTTCTGGAGTATAACGTTCCTAGCAATAAAGAACAGACCTGCAGCAGTTAACATTAACCCTTTAAGCACTAGTCCAGGGCTGCGTTTAATGGACAATACTGCAATACAATACTTTTCTCTACATCTAGTAGTTCGCTGAACGGGTTAGTAGGGAAATAGCAGGAAATCGGTTTACCCATGCGTCCAGTCCATTCGCTTCATGCTTTGGATTTTCATACAAAATGCTACGCAGTCCAAACCCATATTGAAATGTATGCATACATATGCATACGTACTGCTCACTGAACAGCTTACATAGTACTACATAGAATACATATGCATATGTATTGTCCATTGAACGCAACCCAGGTAATATTAGCGTAGTAAAAGCCTAAAAGAATAATATATTTACAAGTAATTGTAAATCTAGGTGTGCATCATTTCCTCCTATATTACTATTAAGCATTGTTACCTAAACATTTGCATTTTCGCTTGGGTTAAAGAATGGATGGCAATATTACCACCATTGTCAATCCTCTTATTTCTGAATACAAGTTTGGTTGAATTGCAAAGACGACTTGACTGTTGTAGTGAACATGGTGACTGTTTGACAGGCTGGACAACACTAGACTGAAAGAGCTCCCACCGTCTGTGCTCATCTCGGGGCCGACAGGAAGTGGTAAAACCTCCATCATCTCTGCGGTTGCCAGGAGACTGTGTCTTCACGTTAATCAGGTTTTTATGCTTTGTCTTGTCTTCGGATCACGGTTACATTAAGCAACAAACCAAACTCATCTGTAGATATCCTTGCAGGAATAATGTTTGATACTAAGCTGTCTAGAAGTCTGTTTAGAGATTACAGTTATCACCCTTGGTCTGCCAGTGATCACAGGTTTACTGCAGCACTTAGTGCTATGGGTGTTGCAGGTTTCATCCTATCATAAACTGGCATACTGTGATAACTGAAATCATCTCTAAATCAAAACCAAAGTTTTCTTGCATTATTGCGTTTCTGTTATAAATTTATGAGATAGATGTAGCATATCCCCATTGGATGATTGTGTACTCATACCTTCTCAACTCCCTGGGAGTATACAAATCAAATTATATGTTTGCTTTATGTGGGATTGTTTATGTTCTGTTAATGTTGTCCAGGTAAACTGCCACCACCTATCTGGGGATGCAGCTGGAGCCACTGAGGTCAGGATCAAGAACGCCTTCTTAGCAGGTACGCCAAATATCCCCTGTGGCTTCATTCACTCACCGGGGTGGGTAGTAGAGCAATGGTTAGAACATTGGACAGGTTCAAATTCCATCTCAGTAGTCCAGCATTAGTGTTTGTGAAAGTTACTTTTGTGACACGAATTTGATAACATGTGCTGCAAGTAGAGTGGCAATGCTGTTATCATCTTTGGTCCGTCAATACCAGCCAGTGCTTGCAGGTTTACTGCAACATTCAGTGCTATGGATGTTGAGTTTCCTCCTGCCATAAACTGACACGATATACGTGAAAGAATCTTGAAAGCGGCCCTAAAACCCCAATTCAAAGCAAACAAAATTTAAATATGCATTGATGCCTTCCAGGCCTGTTTCACGAAACGGTTGTAATGGTAGTCTGCGCATGCATCGAGATTTACACCAGATCCTGCTACAGTAAATATGTGATGTATGGCCGGATTGCAGCCAAAGTACAGTTTGACACATTCGTGCAATACAGGCCATCATTTGATGATTGAAGATGATTTTCTGCGTTTTATCTCCAGCTGGCGTGTACTCTCCGTGTATTCTCATGCTGAAGAATATCCACGTTCTAGGGAAGGAAAGGGATGGAGTATCGGACGGTGAGAAACACATTGACCAATATCTGCGTAATATCTTTATATCTGTAATGCATAATATCTATTTTTTTAAAATTGAAAGTCCTGCTGTACTTTCCATTCCAAGTTTTGTAAATCGGAAGCCAGAAAATGTTAAATTTCATTCTCAAAGTTATTTTGGTGTTTATTCTGATGAACTGACTCAAGAATGAGTGAAAGATTCCCTCTGTGACTTAATACAATCTTGCTGATGTGAAATAAAAGGCCAATGGCTATATGTTGTGATAGCTGTAAATATCATTCATACAGTCTTCACCACATCAATTTGGTCTGGGATTATTTTTCCAACTCGCGCATGATCAGCATATGGGTGAAATATTCGCGTGGCGACGTTAAACCATGGATCGATCCATTTTTCAGACCCATTCGTGATCAGCATGCCAGAGAAAATAATCGCACGGCAACATTAAACAATCGATCGGTTTTTAATACCTGCACATGATCAGCATATTGGCGAAATATTCCCACAGCTAGGTTAAACAATCAATCGATCAAATTTTCAGACCCACGAGTGATCAGCAGTTTCCACAACTCCATCCTGGAGCTGACTGAGCAGATCAGCGAGTTCCCCCTCATCGTGGTGGCCACCACCCACAGCCCACAGCTCCTGTCCCAGGACATGTACGAGGTCTTCCTGCACGAAATCAAGATAACGGTTCGTGTGGGTTTTTAAAAAATAGTATTTCACTCGCAATTCAAAATTCTGTTCACAAATGCATATAAAATTTGAGCTTCAGAATAAAATCATATCCCCAATAGTTCCATAGTCGTGGTATAAACCCCAATTTAAAAATACAAATAAAAAATCAACTGCATCACTTGGTGCTTGATGTTTGCGGAAGTTACTTTTCCACTGTGATCATGAAAGCATACACTCTGTACTGTCAATGATATTGTCCTTTGTTCATCACCACCAGATTCCTGCTGTGACATAAAACAGTAGCTCTTACTAGTCGGTACCTGGCGTGCGTTCAGACTGCAATACAATTCACTACACTAAGCTACTTTTTTACAAAGTAGTGGTTGGCTGAACGATTTTGTAGGAAAATAGCAGGAAATTGGTTTGCACATGCGTGCAATCTATTGCCTTCATGTGTTGGCTGTAGCTGTATGTAGCACTTCGTAGAGATGAACGCAGCCCGAGCTTCGTAGAGATGAACGCACCTCGGGCAGTACTAGCAGGTTTAGTGCTACAGGTTTAGTAGGTTTCCTCCTGCCATAAGTCCTACACACTGTATTATGGGCAGAATAATCTTTAAAACAGCTCGAAGCACTTATGTCTCAGTTTTAATAATTATAAATAAAAAATGAATAATTAATAAATAAAAATCATTGTCTAGCCAGCTTTCCAATTACATTTCCAGAGCCCGAGTGTTTCCGAGAGGATCGAGATGGTCCACGGAATGATCGAGTCTGACACTACCTCGGTCGACATTTCCCTCCCACACATTGCACAGAGAACTGCTGTGAGTGTAGTATTATTTGTATTTTTCTTTTACTGTCATTTTAATCGTCGCGTATGAGTGAAAGATTCCCGCTGTGACGTTAGACAATAATTCACTCACTGTCATTTTAATATTATATTTACGTTCTAATATACTCTTTTTTCGGCCAAGATTGTTAATCTGTGTTGGTTTCTCTTATCTCTTATTTTTGTTGCTTGAACTTGTAAATGGTCAGTAGAATGTTATACATTTACTTGCAGGGTTTTGTGCTGGGAGATCTGGTTGCCCTTGTGACTCATGCTAAGAGACAGGCTTTCATGAAAGCGTTATCATTGTGGTGAGCAGCGCGCAAAAGTTGGAATCCATTTTGAATTTTTTTCAACGGTCTCTTCCAAAATTTCATCATCACATGGATGAAAGATTCCCTTTGTGACGTAAAACAATAATTAACTTACTCCAAATATTCAACTGATAGTCTCTAAATATTGAAATGGTGGCCTTTTGGGGGGATAAAGCTACATAGTCGTCGTTTGCCGTCGTCACAAATGAGTGAAAGATTCCCGCAGCAAATTTAAACTGCATAATCACTCGGTCGTATATGTGTGGAATATTCCTGCAGCGACATAAAGCAATAAATGAATCCGCGGATTATTACATCCCAGGATAGAAGTGGAGATGTTTTAAAGTCTGGCTGTGTGTTTTTATTCGTAGTCGAGTAGGAGGTAGTCCTGGGATCTCACTGGAAGACGAAGAAGATCTCGTGTCTGCTGGAGTTGTCATTGAGCAGTCTGACTTTGACGCCGCGCTGGACAAACTTCAGGCTGCTCATTCCGATACCATTGGCGCACCGAAGGTATGGAAGTCACTTTGCTGGAAATTCTTTATTAAGATAAAGTAATGTTATTTTACTTCTTTTCTATTGGTGCACACATTTTGTAGGGGAGATATTTTGGCTGCTTTCTCTAAATTGTTGCATCATCGCATATGGGTGAAAGATTTCCGCTGTGACGTAAAACCAGAAATCACTTGCTAAATTGTCAGTTTGCAACAAGTAATCACATTATTTCTTTTTTTCGCATTGGAAACTTTTATTTTTATTGTATTTTCATTTTTATTATTTATGTCGTTAAGATACCAAACGTGACGTGGAAAGATGTGGGAGGTCTGGCAGACGTGAAGACGGACATTTTGGATACGATCCAACTTCCTCTCCAGCACCCCGAGCTGCTCGCAGCAGGATTGAAGAGGTCTGGTAAGGGAGATAATTCTTGTTACCCACCCGTATAAAGGTCCAGTGATTTTCCACCCCTTATGCACCTGAACTTCCTCTGCTCTGAGGTGTTGAAATCGGGAGTGGATTTTATTGAGAGGAAAACAGTATTTGATTGCTTGTTTTTCTGCAGGTGTGCTCCTATATGGGCCTCCGGGTACTGGGAAAACACTTCTGGCTAAAGCCGTAGCCACAGAATGCTCGCTGAACTTCCTCAGGTGAGAATCCTGTCTGTATCCTTGACCTTTAATGTACTAATTTCAATGTTACAATATTCTGTTTTGTGGCCATCACCAATATTTTTAACTGTTTGTTTTGTTTAATTTTTTAACATGAAGAGCTTTGGGAAATATCTATCTTTCCAACCCCCATCCTCAAATGTCTTTTAATTTGCTTGCTTAAGTTCGTCACGTATGGGTGAAAGATTCCAGCTGTGACGTAAAACAATAATTCACTCACTGACTTGTTTAAATATTGCCAGTTTGTGATTTAGATCCTTTTATTTTAAAGATGGTCTGAATTTTGATCAAACTTTGATTTGCATTGACTTTCTTCAAGTAGAAATTGAACTTTGAATGGATGTTTGTGGAAGTTGAAACACAGGAACTTTAATTGTTTTGGATGTATTTTGCAGCATAAAAGGTCCGGAACTGATCAACATGTATGTCGGACAGAGTGAGCAGAACGTACGCGAGGGTATGTCTGTTATTTAAATTTGAGAACGTACCAAAGCCAGAATTCCTACATGCGTGTTAAAGCTCCATTTTGTTTTTATTTTGGAAAAGATACCAGGCCATGGCATCTATGAATTTTTCAAATATTTGTAGTATTGAAAATATTCATGTACATTCAAATTTTATCTTTTTTAATTAAATATTTTTTTAGTGTTCACCCGAGCCCGCAGTGCAACTCCATGTGTCATCTTCTTTGATGAGCTGGACTCACTGGCACCCAACAGGGGACGAAGTGGGGACTCTGGAGGGGTCATGGACAGGTCAGTAACCCATCAGTTGGCCAGAGGAACGTAGTGACGCCTAGCATCAGGCAGTGGTTTGGCCATTTTGATTTTATCTTTCCATATCGACGATTTATCTTTCAGCTCTGCTGGATAGCTCCGTGGTAGCACATCCAAAAGTTGAGTTTGAATTCTGTTGAAAGACCAAATAGTTGTTACAGGTCCTCTTCCCACCTTAAACAGATTGACTGTTTTTTGGATAGTGTCATTTAATTGTTCAATCTCTTTCTGCAATGTAGAATTATTTTTACAAAAATAATAAGATTTCCTCTTTCAATGGAGACAATAAACCTCATGTTGTCTGGTGGACCCAATAACATTGTGTCTATATTATTTATCATTGTGAAAGTTCTTTTCAGTGATTTATAGATGCCTATTTCATCATCTAAATATCAATTAACCAATAACAAAATATATGGTTGAAAATTATCAATTATTAAGATCTTTTTCATTCTGCTGTTATTTTTCAGGGCTGTCAGGTGGGTTTATTGAAGAGACTACATTGTCCAGATAAACTAATACTAATACTAATACTAATACTAATACTAATACTAATGTTCTTTCAGGGTGGTGTCACAACTGCTAGCAGAGCTGGACGGCCTCCACAAGTCATGTGACGTGTTTGTGATCGGTGCCACCAACAGACCCGACCTCATCGATCCCGCCCTACTGCGGCCAGGACGGTATGTGTTAAGATTAGTCAACACGTTCAGATTTGTCAGTACGTTCAGATCTGGCAGTGTGTTCAGGTCTGTCCACGAGATTGCGGCACATTTTGAGAACGATTTCATGCTCACACTTAAATTATATATGGAGATTTATGAACAAAACTCAGTTGAGCATGAAATTGTACTCTAAAAAGTTCCGTAATCTCTGGCTCAGTTGGCAGGTTTAGTTCAACACTCTGCTACATGTGTTGCAGGTTTCCTTCTACGTTAAAAACTAACAATCCGTGATAGGAATAAAATAATCTTTAAAGTGTCGAGGTACAATTTAAATAAAAACAAAACATGATAACCCTCTGCCATGTTCTGTGGTCATTATGACCCTTTGTGCCATGTTTAGTTGTCCTGACCCAATGTGACACGTTATGTTCTGTTGCCGTGCAGATTTGACAAGTTGCTATACCTCGGCGTCTCGGATACCAGAGATGCTCAGCTGAAAATACTGACGTCCCTAACCAGGAAGTAAGTGGCCTACACAGACCTGTGATGCCTTTACAGAGCCACAGAACAGCAGTTATTTTAATTAAATATCTATATTTGCTTTATGCAACAATCAAAAGACATGCCTGTGCTTTCGTGTTTTCATTTATATGTTTATTTTTCCACATATGCATATAGTCTACCTAAATATTAGTAAGCTGTTCCAGTACTTTCTCTTTCTATGCATGCACTTTGACTCTGCCTGACAACACTTCTAAATATGTCACAAATCCTGGGGCACTACCAGTACTAAATTTGCATATAGGCACACACAGGTCAACCAAAGCGGACCCTGGGGAAACTACGTCACGATAGCAGTGTGTTTACCATTGTCTTTTGTCAGACAATCTTCAGACAGCTATCGGTGAGATCAGTCTTTCATCTACGTCGGGGTATAAAGTTTAATCTTCCCACGCTCCCAACATTTTATGCATTTTCACTTTGTATTCTCGCTTCAAAGTTATTCTCACTTGCAACATTTCCCCACATAACACAAACAGCTACCTTCTTCGGACGATTTCTGATGCCCTTTACTGTGCTATCCCTTACCTCTTATGCCTATGTTAGCGCTAACACACAGCTGCAATACTCCATAAACCTCTATGATGTATTGTCCATTTATCTTTCTCAAATATTTCCTCATGAGACAAGTTATCCCTGAATATTATATATGCCTGTATATATGCGCTTACTTTTCAGTACTATCCAGTTGAATTTGGTTGTCTCCACAGCCACCACAGTGGCATCTCCAACCCCATTATTACCCATTCCCATTATATTCCTCAGCTACCACAGTGGCAAAGGTAGCATCAGCGGAGATGGCCCCTAAGCCCAATATGTTACTCTTTGTAATAAATATATATATTTTAACCTGTGTTTTGTAGTATGTTGCATAACGCTTTTTTCTTTTAGCTTTTCATGTCCATCAAAAAACAAAACAACCTTTTTTAGATATTTATTTTATGCTAGTGTTTGTGTCTTTCCAACTGGAGACCAAACTCAGTTCCGTTGTTCCATTTCTGATTCCAGCTTCCACCTGGACCGAGGCCTGACCCTGCACGCGGTGGTGGAGAAATGTCCGTGGAACATGACGGGCGCGGACTTCTACGCGCTGTCCTCGGATGCCATGCTTCACGCCATCAAGAAGAAGATAGAACAGTTGGAGGCCGGTAAGACCAACCTGGGACCTGCAACCTGCGACCTATTGCCAACTGTCAGTCTCCCAGTTACTGACAGTACCTGTCAGCCAATGAGAATACAGCTATGCTTGAAGTTGACCACGATTGTATTTCCCCTTGCAGATTTTTTCTTCAAACAAAATAATCTTAGCGAGGCAATCAGAGTGCAGGTGACCACTTTGTATTGAAGAACAAATGATATTGTGAAACCATGCGTGGGAGAAATGTCAGCAGAAATGTCGTGGACCGACGCTATTGTCAGTCTGCTTGACACGTGGCAAAGTAGTTCCCGGTGACGTGGTCTCGTGATAGGTCAAATGTTGATTTGTCCCCATTGCTCGGAACAGTTGTAGCTACAACTGATTAGAAGTAAAATTTTAGGGACCAGCTCCAAGTACATTGCTTGTCACTCGTTTGTTGCTACAATATTTGAGAATATGGTTAAGTAAAATTATTGTAGCAATAAACGTGGTTCATGCAACGATACTTGCATTTGTAGCGTATCACTAAAATTTGACTTTCTGAGCAACGGGTCCCAACTCCTGTTCATGTATACAGTTTTGAGTACCAACTCCTGTTCATGTATACAGTTTTGAGTGCCAACTCGACACAAAACATTTATCAACCATTTTTGTTTTCTGCTCTTCCGAATGCTCTCCAGTGTTTGCAAGACTCCCATGATGTTGCAGAAAACGTATATAAATAATTAAATAAAGTAAAATAAATAAATACAAAATTAAATTCTTTAAGTAAATATATTTTACGTAAATGTTTCTGGTTTTTGTTGTCAGGGGAGGATGTTGACCAATCGTACGTGGAAGTTTCCGAAGCAGATTTCCTGGAAGCTCTAGCCCACCTGACTCCGTCTGTGTCCGACAATGAACTGGCTCGGTACAAGACCATCAAGGATTCCTACAGCGCCAAATAAGTACTCGTTGAATCTCTGTGATACCTGGCCTTACTTTGTTAGTTACTGCTTGTGTATTTACAATGTGATATTTATTAGTTATGCTGCAAGATTGGCATCTGTCTATTGTATTTTGTTATGTGTATTTATTTTGTATTTTTGCGATGGCCAATCATAGTGGTTTCATTATTCTTGGGAATTCTTTAAAATATGCAAGCTAGAAATAGGTAAAAGCCAATCATGTGAAACATGATTTTATTTTTTATTAATACGCCTTTGCACATCCAAAATGGCAAATGCATATTGATATTTAGTTGTTTTTTTTGTCCACAAGTATTACATAAAAATGGAATGTTTTAACAGTGATATTTATAGTTTAATATCTCAAAGTAGAAAGCCTACATAGTTTGCAAGGACAATTGGAAACTAAGACTTATTTTGAGGTTTTCTTGTCAACTTTATATTGTTTATTGAAATTGACGACAATAGGAAGCAGAAGTCATGTGACATGTTGACGGATCTTGCTAGACATTGAATCAAAATTAAGAAAATAATACATTTCCAATTGTTTATCACCCCTCTAGGGAGAATGCAATCATTATGTATACTCCTGAATATAGGAAATAATCATTCATTATTACTGTACAAGATCGCTAACTGGGCTCTCCTAAATTATTGGCCGATACTAATACTAATAATAAGTGTATTTATCATGTGCCAATGTACTTAAAAGCAATCTCAAAAGCTCTACATATTACTACCCTGGTCAATGAATCAGTGTGCACTCACTTTCCTTTTCAACCCCCTGGGGAGTATACATACAGCCCACACTGCTGTTGTATAAAAGTAGGTTAGCTCCATCTACTGAGGAAAATTCCAACCAATCTTATTCCATCATCCAACATAATATACATTTCTTTTCATTACTTTGCCAGTCATTACTTCTTAACAACATGGAAAAACAGTGTTGCAGACCTTGTGAACTCGGATGGTCCATATTGGGTGCCAAATGTCGAGCCCCCGGTCATTCTGCCCCCACCCCATAGCAGTTCTCCCCAAGTATTATTTTACTGAGTATCTTTGGCCACCAAACAACATGCCTCGATATACCACAAATATACCCTTGCCAGACTTGACGTGGTATATTTTTGTGCTTCATGAAAGGCTTCATATTTTGTCACCAGGATAGAACTCGCTCAGATTCATCCGATTTCTATTGTCAGTTTAGACAATAATACTATACCAAATCAATAGAAAAAAATGTCGACATTCACACAACAATTTTTCTTTGTTTTCTTGTACATATTATGGTGACTAAGTCACATGATACAAGTCGGTGAGAATAGGTATGAAACAATGCCTTTGTTCACATTATGCTTGCCAGTTCAATAGGTTCAGTGATTCCACAATCTTGAAAGTGGCTTTAAATCCCAAATCACCAATGAGTCACACTAGATAGCCTCATATCGTTGCTTACTGTTCGATGACATGAAATATACATTGGTCATCCCAGATACTTGTATCCATTTTTGAGACTTCATCTACCGTATTGTTGTCCATCAAGGTAGGATGATAACTGCATTGCCACTCTACAGACATCGCATCCTATCAATATCGCAAAGGTAACTTTCGCGAACATTGATGCCAGGCCCCTGACAAGTCGTGATATGAGTGAAGAATCTTGAAAGCGACTTAAAACCCCAATAAAAATTATTTTTTAAAATAAATCAATCGACCACCATTTTCTTTGTTGTACTTCCAATATTAAAATCCGGACAATTTACTCATTTAACACAAAATATCTTCAGGTAAACTTTGTAATACAAATATAATAGAAAACATAAGACAAATTGTTCAACATTTATTGACTAACTATTCAACTAACATATAATCATTCGTTTAGTCGAACTATGATGACATCTGGATATGACTGAGGGGCTTTAGACATCACTGGTACATCACTACTCATAAATTTAGCAACGGTTCTTGAAATCGGACGATAAGGATGTAAAACAGCACTGATCTTCCTCCCCTTCTTGGTTCGTTGAACATCCTCCCTGCCAACTGTTTTCCACGTACTCAGATAGCGATACCGGCTGGAAGCTGTGTTCTTCAACTAAATCCAAGGCTTTCCTCTTCTCTGCCAAGGAGTAGTATCTGTACTTCCCCCTCTTCTTCGCAGACGGAAGATGCAATGGGGGTAGGCGACGAGCATGACACCGACGGTGGTGAAAACGCTAGACGTCTCTTCCTGGGTCGTCCTATCGGACGTTTGGGCGTAGTGGGTGGAGGTGGAAATGTAGCGGATTTCCACTCCTACAGAAGAGCACTGGACTTAGCGGTCACTGGCTTAAAGTAATTCCGTATGGACGCCATCATGAGGAATCCATTCATTCTGGTCATCGTGCTCGATGGACGGTCCTGCCTCGTCAACCTTGGCTGACCCCTGAATAAAAAGTGCAACGGTTTAGTAAGGACCCAGTGAATATTTCACTGGAATTCAGTGGAATTCCATTGAGATAATACCAAATTTGTCTGGAATTCACTGGTATATTTAAACTTTTGGCCTGTCCCCCATTCAAGAAAATGTATGAGATGACTAGAACTGTACCATTGAAGCCCATTCGGAACTGCCTCGGGTTCATCATACATTATTATACAAGTTCACAATCTTGCATAGATGATTAGACTGTACCATTGAAGCCCATTCGGAACTGCCTCGGGTTCATCATACATTATTATACAAGTTCACAATCTTGCATAGATGATTAGACTGTACCATTGAAGCCCATTCGGAACTGCCTCGGGTTCATCATACATTATTATACAAGTTCACAATCTTGCATAGA